>JABWTJ010000810.1:0-277052 GCA_016801875.1 Solanum sitiens
TAGGCTCCGTAGGTGGTCTCTTCTGCAATTCTTTCTCAAAAACTCCCGCGTTCTTCCTTAGACAGATTTTCTGCAAACAAAGATAAACTTATATCAAAATCAACACAAAAGGCTCTCGACACACACTAAACTTAAGGAAAAAGTATTAGAAATACCGTGAAACCACGGTACATCAACACCCTCAACTTAAATTCGTTGTTTGTCCTCAAGCGACGCACTATGACTCACTACAAATTCTTTGTACAAAAGTATCCATATTTTAATTTCCGCAATCATTTGGATATCAACCTCGATTATTCTCATTATGTTCATGCATGGTCTCACTATTAGGCATTGATTTGTGTAGAATCAAACCATAACCCAGATTTACTACGCAATGATGCCTATCCTCTTCAATTTCTCACCGAGATGCTAATATTTCTGGTATTACAACTCCTGTCCTTACTTCAAATAACATCCTCATTTTTCACACAATGATTTTAGTTTAAGTATAAGGATCACGTTTCGACACTCACTCTCAGAACAAATTCACCACTCATTTATACATATTGCCATAGGCTTGCCCTTATTTTCACTACTTCAAATTCCTCATACGCACTTAGGATCACAATAGGACTTTTTTAGATTGTAACTTAGGCTCAGGGTCAGGTAGGGTGTATTTAGATATACTTTAGTGACTTGTTGCCCTCCTTGACATATCATTCTTATTTCGCCCTATTACTCAATTTTCTTTTCACTTTGCTGTTTTCCCTTTCTTATCCTTATGTGTAAGTGACTTTTCTCTTTTCTTGTGTTTATTTTGCTTTTGGTTATTATTAACTTTTTTTTTTTTTTTTTTTTTTTTTTTTTTTTTTTTTTTTTTTTTTTTTTTTTTTTTTTAGTCACTTCTGTTTTATTCTTTCTTTCTCTTCATTCTTTCAACCCCACTTTCCGTGGTTTTCCTTATAGCAGCCACCCTCAACTCATGATTTTGCCATGAGTCAAGGTTCACAATACCCATGGTTGGGTCAGGGCCAAAACAAGGTTGCTTTCTGCATTAGCCACCCTCAACTTATGCTTTTGGCATAAGCTGAGGTGCACATGTCCTAGGAGGGACCAGGGCCAACACATTGCTCCCAGAGAAGATCATTTGGGGTAAAAAAAAAAATCTAGTTTAGGCTCAATTCATTTGGATCAAAAAGGGATTAACTTCATTTGGTTTTCTGTTATTTTTTTTTTTTTTTAGGCTCACGATTGACTATTTCGAACAAGGGCCTATGATCCTTTCCTAAGTGATTGTTTTGACTCACTTTCAGTAGGACTAACCAGGCAAGTTCTAGCTCAGTATTAATGGTGGTCATTCGACTTTACCTCACACTCACATGACATTCCTTGCATTCCCAGAGTATTAGACACCTAGTTCAAATCTTAGATTCAGGATCATGCAGAAGTGTATCCTTGTTTCATGTTTCAAACCACACAATTATCACTTACTGTGCCTAGTCATGCAAATGATTAATATTTATATTAGCCATCATGCTTCAGATTTATACTGTGTACATAAGATATGACATGCCGGTTCAACAGTAAAAGTAATCAGTCTTTTGGGGAAAAAGAACACAGGCAAGAAAACCCCAAAAGAGGATCGTGAACTTGGGCTACTCAAAATTCACCCAAGTGTTCACTTTCCATTTACCCCACCCCCTACAAAAAAATATGCAATTGTCCCCAATGCATGGAAAAGTTAAACTACGTAAAAGGGTAAGTGAAGCAAACCTGAGGCGCTAAGCGCCGGTGATCAGCAAGCTGGTGGGTCCGGTTCCTCGGAACCTGCTCCCTGCGTAGTCTGGACATCCTCAGTAATGTCCGCAGCAACCACAGCACCATCAGTAGCGCCTCCCACAGAATCTACAATTTTGGAGCTAGACGCCCCGGCAGCTACTTCTACAACCCTCAACCTACGGGCCTCCTCATCGGCAATCGAGGCTCTCCTCGCAGATTCCATCTCACGGCGCTCCTTCTTCCTTGCCCTAGCCTCATCCTCCTCTCGACCCCTGCGTCTCTTGACATGCTCTTGTGGGGGAGGTGGTGGAACATCAGAAGTGGTAAACAGGGCGTCCATCACGGTGTCATCGGCAGGCTCCGCAGAAGGGGCCTCAGACTCAGGTACCCTCGCCTCTAAAATCATATCAAGGTCCGCCCGCAGACTCTCAACCGCAGCCTGGAGAGTCGACATATCCACCGGAGGGGCTGGTCGGGCTAGTACTCATAATTCAAATGCGTCTAAGCGCTGGTGTACCCCGGCGATCTGCCTCTCTGTGTGCTGTATCATCTTGCGCTCCATGCGCTCCTCTGCCTCAACAATAGTCTTCTGCATCCACGGCTGAATGTGATGCAGAAGAGTAGCCATCTGTGCCTCAAGTTTCTGAACCCGAGCTAGTGGGACCAGAGTGGCAGAAGGAGCCCAGCGAGAGGAGCTCGGGGCAGTGCTACTACCCGGGATAGACTCGACCAGAGTAGTGTCAGTGTGTGCAGAAGCAGCACGGGAAGCATCATGAGCATGCTCTACGGTGTCGGCCAGGTTCTCACCAAATGGGGCCACCTCTGGACGGGGCCCTCTGCGTGGGGCCAACTCATTGGGCTCATCCCTGATGAGGCCGATGTCAACATTTCCTGGCGGGGTCTTGAGCTGGTCAATGTGCCAAATGGGCACACCTGCTGATCTGCACAAAGAGAAAATCATGCAAGGGAAAGGGTAAGTTGTGGTGACCTTGAAGGCCCTCTCGTGCATGACCGCTTGGAGAAGCTAAGCGAAATCGACCTCGAACCCTGCCATCATAGCAGCCATCAGCACTGCACGATCCCAAGTGACTATGTTATCCGCAGCAGTGGGGGAGAGACAATGGCGGACGATCAACCAGAGAAACTTGGCCGTAAAGGTCAAGTTGGCCTTCCTGATGGCCCCCTTCGGCTCCATCACCCAATCCGCAGCCTCTCCATCAATAGATAGGTGCAGTGCCATCCACCTCTTGGTGGTCTCTCTCAGTGAAGGCTCACGTAAAAACTGGCCCTCTTTAACAATTTGCCACCGGTAATCAAACTCGGCGGTGAGAGGTATGCTGGTGGAGTCAGAATCCGTGCCGTACAGATATCGGCGGATGGCTGGTAGGGAGATGTCAACCTGGATGCCTCGTACTCGGACGTGCTCAAGTGGGGCCTGTTTGGCGGGGGCAGACCGCCTATCGATCTGCGAGCGAAGAGTAGCCACATAAGAGGCATAGAACTCGCGGACTAGCTCCTCACTGTAGCGGCCCAAAGAACGAGCCGTCCACTCTAGCCGGTGTCTGGTGAAGAGGGTGTGAATATCTGGCATGGTGGGGAGACTCCCGTGAGGACCCGCCTCTCCAGTGTAAGAGTCCGTGTCATGACGCCTTTGTCATTGAGAACCTTGGCGTCTAAGTATACCTTGTATTGCCCGTCAACACACCACCGGTTGGGCTGATCGGCAACCTGGGCAGGGACTCCTGTTGGTGAGCCAGGGGTGGAGTCGGTGCTGTCAGCCTCATCATCTGAAGCAGACTGTGTAGCTGTGGCAGGAGCAGAGGCGTCTGCAGACCCAGAGGCTTCCTCTGACCACGAAACTCTTAAAGGAGCCAGATGCTCCTTCGTCTTGGGCAGCTGACCCAGAAGGAGTGCCGGTCAGTGTGCGCTCCTCATCAGACTGGGAGGCAGTGACTACGCCGGGCGCCACCTTCTTGGGCGTGACTCGCGGTACACGTGGAGCTCGTGCTGGAGTAGCAGTAGGGGGCACGTATTCTGGATCATGCTCATCATCAGAGCCTATCACCAACCGGGCAGACGGGGCGACAGATTTTGAACGCCCACGTGCGTAAACGCGATCTTGTTTAGGTGCCATGATAGGTAGTACCTGTAACGAATCATCATTAGTACTTGAAGGATGAAGCATGACACAAAAGAAATAAACATTTGAGACAATAATACTCAGACACTCAAACCAGTGATAACAGCTCTGAAGTAGCAGTAGGTCACGACGGACCTGGTGACGGACCGTAGTGCGTATGACGGACCGTAGTGCGTATGACGGACCGTCATGCAGTCCGTCATATAATACTTGGCAACATAAAATATCAGAGGGAAAGTCTCAGACCGATACGACGGTTAAGCAGGACGGACCGTCATGGGTATGACGGTCCGTCGCAAGTATCCGTCAGAGGACACTTGGAAAAAGTATTGAGACCCATAGGACAGGGGTCTCTGACCGTCACGACGGTTGTGCAGGACGGACCGTCGTGGGTATGACGGTCTGTCACATATGTCCGTCAGTGGACACTTGGAAAAAGTATTGAGACCCATAGGACAGGGGTCTCTGACCGTCACGACGGTTGTGCAGGATGGACCGTCGTGGATATGACGGTCCGTCACATGTGTCCGTTAGTGGACACTTAGAAAAAGTGTTCAGACCCCTAGGACAGGGGTCTCTGACCGTCACGATGGTTGTGCAGGACGGACCGTCATGGATACGACGGTTCGTCACATGTGTCCGTCAGTGGACACTTAGAAAAAGTGTTCAGACCCCTAGGACAGGGGTCTCTGACCGTCACGACGGTTGTGCAGGACGGACCGTCATGGATACGACGGTCCGTCACATGTGTCCGTCAGTGGACACTTAGAAAAAGTGTTGAGACCCCTAGGACAGGGGTCTCTGACCGTCACGACGGTTGTGCAGCCGTCATCGGGTTGTCGTGCTGTGAAACAGAGACAGAACTGAGGGGTGCCAAGTTTTACCCCATGTGAGTCAGAATGACAACCCAAATTGGTAAGTTTTAAAGCCCTAATTTCTCTAGTATTGTCCAGGCAGTTTGTGGAATTACAGACCTAAGTTAGATAATATCTAGGCAAAAGCAGAAACCCATATGCAATCAATAGGGAAAAATAGTAAAACAACAAAAAAAATAGTAAAGGGTAGAGTTTCAGGAATACATACCTTGGAAGAGGAGACAATAATGCACAAATGATGGCACTCAAGTTAGAAGGTTAAGAATCACTGCAGCAAATTCCGACCAAGAGGGAAAATTTTGGGATGAACAATGGGAGAAGATGGGGAATTTGGGAAGAGAGTGAAGTTGGAAGGGGAGAAAATGGAGGGAAGATTAAGTGAAAACTGATAATGAAGGGGTGGGGGGGTTTAAAACGTTTTAAACTTTTAAAATTCTGAAGCCGGGTCGGGTCGGGTAGCCGGTTAATGGCGTGACGAAACCCCGATGACGGTTCGTCGCAGTTGTGACGGTCCGTCACATGGTCCGTCGCCTGTGCCCTAGTTTTTCAACATTACAAGAGAGCGTACCTGGCGCGACGGAGGAATGCGACGGTCCGTCACAGGAGTGACGGTCCGTCGATGTATCCGTCAGTGACTGATGTAGAGTAACTTGTCTGCAGTACTTCCTGTAGATGTGCTACCTGAAAATTTACAACCCATAAATAGAAAATGCTACTGTTACTAGAAAGAGAAAAAAACACAAAAACTATAAACGTGATTAGATGATAACTATTGGGTTGCCTCCCAACTAGCGCCTGATTTAACGTCGCGGCACGACTGAGGACACTTGATTACTCAGACTTCATCAAGATAATATGCCTCAACCACCTCATTCGCTGATTCCGCATGACCAATATAGATTTTGAGACGTTGTTCGTTCACCTTAAACCGCACACCTTCCTTGTTTTCCAACTCAACGGCTCCGTGAGGGAATAATTTGGTGATCAAGTACGGTCCAGTCCATTTAGACTTTAGCTTGCCCGGAAACAAGCGCAATCTAGAGTTGAATAAAAGCACCGAATCCCCAATCATAAACTCTCGTTTCTCGATTTTTAGGTCATGGTACTTCTTCATCTTCTCTTTGTAGAGGGCTGAGCTTTCATAAGCCTTAAGGCGAAATTCATCGAGTTCATTTAACCCATTTAATCGTTGTTCTACAGCTTCATTCCAGTCCATTTTTAGCTTCTTAATAGCCCACATGGCTTTATGCTCTAATTCAACCGGAAGATGACATGCTTTCCCATATACTAGTTGGTATGGGGACATACCTATGGGAGTCTTATACGCTGTCCGGTAAGCCCAAAGAGCATCATCAAGCCTCCTTGACCAATCTGTTCTACTAGCGTTCACTGTTTTTGACAAAATCTGTTTGATCTCCCTATTTGATACTTCAACTTGCCCACTAGTTTGAGGATGGTAAGGAGTGGCCACATTATGGCGAACCCCATATTTCTCCAATAATCCCTTGAACAATTTGTTGCAAAAGTGGGATCCCCATCACTAATAATTGCCCGTGGGGTACCAAATCGAGAGAATATATTCTTTTTCAAGAATGCAGTGACACTCTTCCCCTCATTGTTTGCGAGGGCGATGGCTTCCACCCACTTAGATACATAATCAACTGCTACTAAAATATACTTCATTCCATGAGAACTCACAAACGGACCCATAAAGTCAATACCCCAAACATCAAATAACTCAATTACAAGAATGGGATTTAGAGGGAGCTCTTGCTTTCTTGAAATGCCGCCATCTCTTTGACATCTATCACATGTTTTGGCGAACTCATGAGCATCTTGATGAATAGTTGGCCAATAGTAACCACTTTGGAAGATCTTGTGAGCAGTCCGGACACCACTATGATGTCCACCAAAGGGTGAGGAATGGCATGCCTCTAAAATACTCAACATCTCGACTTCTGGCACACAACGCCGAATAAGCCCGTCAGCACAACTCTTGTATAAGTATGGTTCATCCCAAAAGAATTTCTTCACATCGTACATGAACTTTTTCCTTTGATGAAAAGACAAGTCCGATGGAACAAGATCACTAGCTAGGTAGTTCGCAAAATCTGCAAACCACGGAATCAGGTCTTGTGAGGCAGCCAAGACATGCTCATCGGGGAACGTGTCATCAATATCAGTCTTATCCCCCAACTCTCTCATAGCTTCATCTTCTAAACGGGACAAGTGATCAGCAACTTGATTTTCGGTCCCTTTTCGATCCCTTACCTCAAAGTCAAATTCTTGCAGTAGTAATACCCAACGAATTAACCTTGGTTTTGCGTCCTTCTTCGCCATCAAATATCTCAGGGCTGAATGGTCAGTATGCACTATGACTCTAGTACCTAGCAAATAGGAGCGAAATTTTTCAAAAGCAAATACTACGGCAAGGAGCTCTTGTTCAGTGACTGTATAGTTCTTCTGAGCTTCATTGAGGGCTTTACTAGCATAGTAAATGGGATGAAGGATTTTATCCCTTCTTTGTCCCAATACCGCACAAGGGAAACCCCACTCGCATCACACATTACCTCAAATGGACTGTTCCAATCCGGAGAAATAATGATAGGTGCAGATACCAGGTTTTCTTTGAGATCGCCGAATGCTTTCAGACAGGATTCATCAAAAGAAAATTTACAATCTTTCTCCAACAGTTTGCACAATGGATGTGCAATTTTCGAGAAATCTTTGATGAATCTCCTGTAAAAACCTGCATGCCCAAGAAAGCTTCTCACACCTTTTACAGAGATAGGTGGAGGAAGTTTCTCTATCACCTCGACTTTGGCTCGATCAACTTCTATGCCCTTTTCTGAAATACGATGGCCCAAAACAATACCTTCTTTGACCATGAAGTGGCATTTTTCCCAATTGAGAAATAAATTGCAATCTTCACATCTCTTAAGAACCTCAAACAAATGGCTCAAACATTGCTCGAAAGATTCACCAACCACTGAAAAATCATCCATAAAGACCTCAATAGTATCTTCCACCATGTCGGAGAATATAGACATCATACATCTCTGAAATGTGGCGGGTGCATTGCACAACCCAAAAGGCATTCTCTTGAACGCAAAGGTCCCATATGGACAGGTAAAAGTGGTCTTCTCTTGATCTTCTGGTGCAATAGAGATCTGATTATACCCTGAATAACCATCAAGAAAACAGTACCACCCTTTTCCGGCGAGTCTATCCAACATTTGATCCATGAAGGGCATGGGAAAATGGTCCTTTTCGGTCCATGCATTTAATTTCCGATAATCCATACACACCCTCCATCCAGTCACCGGCCTCATTGGAACCAGTTCATTTTTTTCATTGGGAACCACAGTCATTCCCCCTTTCTTAGGTACACACTGAACAGGACATACCCAACTACTATCGGCGATTGGATAAATTACTCCTGCATCTAACCACTTTATGATTTCCTTCTTCACGACCTCTTGCATAGGTGGGTTTAAGCGTCTCTGGTGCTCAATACTTGGCTTATGATAGGGCATGAGTTGGATTTTATGAGAACAAATACCAGGAGGGATCCCAATAATGTCCGCAATGGTCCACCCAATAGCTCTTTTGAACCTTTTTAGCACTTTGACCAGACTCTCAACTTGTTGTTCATTTAGATCTGATGCAATGATTACCGGTAATGTGTCACCGGTTCCTAAGAATTCATACCTTAGATGAGGTGGGAGAGCTTTTAGTTCTAGCTTTGGAGCCTTTTCAATGGATGGTTTAGCGGGTGGAGACTCGCGATTCTTCATGTCTAGCTCATATTTCTTCGGTTTAAACCGGACATTACCACGATCAAGGGCAGCAACTAATGACATATATTCTTCAATGCCTTCATTATCAAGATTCATTATCACTGCCGCCAGTGCTTCTACACCTAGTCGTTCTTCTATTTGTGTCTTGGATGATTCACCAATTTTGTAGGATATGGCAGATACCGATTGGAGCTCACCACTCTGCCGCACGGACCTACAAATGTTGAAAGTCACTTCTTCATTGTTCAACCGAAATTTCATCTGCCCTTTTTCCATATCAACTAAAGCTCTACCCGTAGCAAGGAATGGCCTCCCAAGAATAATAGGCACCTCAAAATCGACTTCACAATCAAGAATGACAAAATTTGCTGGAAATATGAACGACTCCACTTTTACTAGCACATCATGGAGTATCCCTATAGGCCTTTTTACTGTTCGATCGGCCATCAGTAGCCGCATCGCAGTGGGCTTTGGGTCACCCAAACCCAACTTCTTATAAATCGAGAGGGGCATGAGATTTATGCTTGCCCCCAGATCACATAATGCTTTCGCAAAATGTAATAACCCGATTGTACAAGGAATAGTAAATGCACCCGGATCTTCTTTCTTTTGCACTAACGACCTTGTAGCAATAGCACTACAATGCTGCATTCTGTCATCATCCTCAAAAGTGACCGATCTTTTCTTTGTAACCAAATCTTTCATAAACTTGGCATAACCGGGCATTTGTTCAAGAGCTTCTACCAAAGGAACATTGATAGAAAGTTGCTTCAACATTGTTATAAAAGGCCGATATTTGCCATCTTCGGTCTTTTTCACTAATCTTTGAGGAAAGGAGGGTGGAGGTCTAGGCATGGGAGTTACCTTTTTAGGCACTTCAGCAACTTCCTCAGTGTTATCTTCTACTTCATCACTAACCTCTACCACTTCATCATTGTCTTTCATCACCTTTTTCACAATAGACGGCATAGGTGGGTCAATAGTTTGTTTACCACCACGAGTAGTAATTGCCATGCAGTGTCCATCATTTTTCGGATTTTGGACAGTGTTGCTAGGAAGAGTGCCCGGTTGCCGTGTGTTCACAGTTGCAGATAATTGAGCCATTTGCAATTCAAGCTGCTTGATTGATATGGCATGTGTATCAACTTTCTGTCCAATACCTGCTACATCATTCCTTAACTCTTTGGTGTGCTCATCACTAGCATCGAACCTCCTCATCATCTTGTGCAACATATCCTCAACTCGCGCCATACTACCTCCACCATCCCTAGGAGCAACTTCACGATTTTGAGGAGGAACATAGGGCCCACTCCTCTCATTTCTGTTACCATAGTTACCCCTGTTGAAGTTGTTGTCGCGGTTGTAATTTCCATCACGAACATAATTACCCTCGCGGTTGTAGTTACCATAGTTCCGACCTTGATTTCCTTGACCTTGGCGCCAATTCTCCTGATTGGAGCCTTGGGCATTTGGTCGGAAACCCCCCGTCTGATCATTTACTGCAGCGGCGCCAAAATTTGATACGCTCAAACTTACTTCTCAAATAAGAAGTAAAGCGGTCGTATCAAGTAAAGAACCCAACTAATGAGGTTGGGATCGATCCCACAAGGAAAATAGTTCAGACTTAACTTTATTTTATTATTACTATTATTTAGCCAACTGTTTTCCAATAAATCAAAAGACAAAAAGGGGGGTTTTATTTCTAAATTAATGAAAATAATTAACTAAATAAGAATGAACAACTAACAATTTTAACTTTCAGAGTTTAATCAAATTATAAAAGTAACTAGGGTTTTAGTGTTCCCCACAGGTTCCTAACTTGGTAAATCTAACTATAACATCTCTATCCTGATATCTTGCATGTAAAGTGATAAGTTATGTATCTCTAAATCCTTGGTCCGGCATCTAGAGAATTTCACTCCGCACCTTGGTCCGGCTACGTGTGTTGCTATACTAACCCTTATCTTTACCTCATAATAATATTCATCAGTTGGTGGTGGTGGTTTAGACAAGTAGTTCACTGCGTTTATCTTTTCTGCACCCCCAGTGACATGTTTTAACACTAACCCAAGCTCAGTTCTCATCTGTGCCATCTCTTCACGAATCTCATCTGTGGCTGGGTTGTGTGTGGATTGCACTGCAAAAGTATTTCTCCCAGTATCTATCTTTCTAGTACTCCATGCTTTATTATTTCTGGAAATTTTCTCTAATTTTTCGGCAATTTCAGCATAAGGACACTCCCCATAAGAACCACCTGCTATAGTATCCAATACCGCTTTATTATTATCATCCTGTCCCCGGTAGAAGTATTCTTTGAGTGACTCATCATCTATGCGGTGATTGGGGATACTTCTCAGAAATGAAGTGAACCTATCCCAAGAACTACTAACTGATTCTCCTGGTAGTGCCACAAAGTTGTTAACTCTATCTTTGTGATTTAGTTTCTTGGAGACCGGGTAGTAACGTGCTAAGAAAACGTCCCTTAATTGGTTCCAAGTGAAGATTGAGTTATAAGGAAGCTCAGTGAACCAAATGGCAGCCTCTCCCGTCAATGAAAGAGGAAATACTCTTAGCCCTATTACATCCAAATTCAAATCAGGCCTCCCTACACAGCTTTTACACACTGCCCTCACCTTAGCTATATGAGCATGTGGATCCTCGGACGGTAGTCCGGAAAACAAACCTCTAGCAGTGAGCATTTGCATTAGACTACTAGTGACTACAAAGGTGTGACCTTCAGGTAGAGGGGGCAATACAAGTGGCCCATCAGAATCTGTAATATTGTCATAGCCTCTGTAGTATTCTTGAGGACGTGGTGCGGGATTTTGTCCCCTTTGTGCACCTGGATTAGGATTATCAGGTAATAATCGACCATGAGCATCAACCGGAGCTGGGTTGTTCAGGTTTGGATCATCATCATTTATACCCAAGTGTCGATTCATTCTTCGTAGTGTACGCTCTAACTCGTGATCGTAGGGAAACAAGGGTTCTCTTCCGCTCCGTGTATTTGGCATACAAGGACGTCAAACCTAAAAAAAAATCAAAAACAACAGAAAAAGTAAAATCAGGAAAATATTAACTAAATTTTAGTAATAAATTAAAGTTAATCTAAAAGTTACTTTCCCCGGCAGCGGCGCCAAAATTTGATACGCTCAAACTTACTTCTCAAATAAGAAGTAAAGCGGTCGTATCAAGTAAAGAACCCAACTAATGAGGTTGGGATCGATCCCACAAGGAAAATAGTTCAGACTTAACTTTATTTTATTATTACTATTATTTAGCCAACTGTTTTCCAATAAACCAAAAGACAAAAAGGGGGGTTTTATTTCTAAATTAATGAAAATAATTAACTAAATAAGAATGAACAACTAACAATTTTAACTTTCGGAGTTTTAATCAAATTGTAAAATTAACTAGGGCTTTAGTGTTCCCCAAAGGTTCCTAACTTGGTAAATCTAACTATAACATCTCTATCATGATATCTTGCATGTAAAGTGATAAGTTATGTATCTCTAAATCCTTGGTCCGGCATCTAGAGAATTTCACTCCGCACCTTGGTCCGGCTACGTGTGTTGCTATACTAACCCTTATCTTTACCTCATATTAAACATCGTATTCGGTATTTGACTAAGCTATGAACTCGTACCAACCAATACTAGTCTATTAGATAGTCTACACTAAATCTATGTTGATAATTCTCTTCCTATTATCTACCTCCTTGGTCCGGCAAGTAGCATTAAGGCGAGTTCTAACGTTGGCCACCGTTAAAAAGAATTCTAAACGAAAGAATTATCAATACATGCAAGACACCACTCTAGAAATTGTTATTGAAGTTAGATTTCTACCTTGTTATTCACCCATGGTTCCCACAACCCTAGCTATGAGGTTTAGTTACCCATGTTCGTAATTACACAATTCATATTGTTAATGGAAAAGTTCGTGCACTTACTTTTATGAAAACGAATAATTTCCCAGAATTCAACTTGATTAATCACCGAAATCCACAACAATCAATTCCCGGAAAATATCTTAATTTCCAAAATCAAGAGTTTACTAATATAATCGAGGAACTATAAACTAAAAATTATCCAGAAAGTCTCACCTCAAAAACGAGGTTTTTCCAACTATTTATAAGAAAAATAAAAACCTAATCAAATAAGGATTCTATTTACTAAAAATCTGTCCAAACGCGTCTGGGTCGACGGACCACGTGACGGACCGTCATAGACACGACGGACCGTCATAGCCTCCGTCGTCCCATACTTCACATCTTCTCATGTTGCTTTCTTCATTCCCCCGACGGACAAGTATGACAGCCCGTCGCACGCATGACGGCCCGTCGAGGGTCTTCGTTCCAATACACTTGAACTTTGGAATTTTGGGTACTGGGATTACTCTCTGATAATTACGACGAACATGCAGGACGGACCGTCGTATATGTGACGGTCCGTCACGAACTTCCGTAATCCCACACTTGGTCAGACTTCCCCAAATTTCCTTCAGCAACTTCTTCCTTCACTACGATGCTACCTACGGACCGTCACAGCCGCGACGGACCGTCATAGGCTCCGTAGGTGGTCTCTTCTGAAATTCTTTCTCAAAAACTCCCGCGTTCTTCCTTAGACAGATTTTCTGCAAACAAAGATAAACTTATATCAAAATCAACACAAAAAGGCTCTCGACACACACTAAACTTAAGGAAAAAGTATTAGAAATACCGTGAAACCACGGTACATCAGGTGTTATGTGGAGTTCCTAGGTCTTGTCCAAGACCATTATGTGAGTGTCTTATGTGATGCTTTATGTGAGTGTCTTATGTGATGTATGAGTCTTAATGAACTAATGAACTAATGACCTATGTTAGTAACTATGTAAATGAATGAGTACTTAATCTAAAGTGACTTAAGCATTCCTTAGCTAAAGTGTGAGGAGGGCATGAAAGGATGGTCTCTTCATGTCTTATCTTTGGAAGTCTTGAGGATGACTCTAGTTAGGGAAGTTGGTTAATCTTGTTGACATGACCTAAACCTTAAGAAGTCTTAAGGACTATTTAGGTAATCTTGAAGAGGACACTGCACTATGGACATTATCTTCTCGATTTACTTAAGTAGGTCTTTTGATAGTCTTTGGAAGGAGAATGTCTTCTAATCTAAGTGTAGGTGTGTTTAGTGGTAATGATTCTATTTGAGGTAGTCTATAGGATCTCTTGTGTGTGTGTGATAGAGATTGTATGGACGGTCGCTCCACACTCACTCAAGTGAACCTTGGAAATCACCTTTGGTAGATGAATCTTACATAGATGTTTATGATTGTTTTCTAAGTATGTATGTGACTCATTGTAGGTAATCGTAAGGGTCGTTTAGGCACATCTAGAGAGGGTGTATGGGCGGTCTCTCTTTGTGTGACTTAAGTGAATCTTAGGATGACTTTAAGTGAGGGAATTTCATGCTAGGAAGACTTAAAGTGAGGGATGAAGTGCTTCACTGTAACAGTGAATTAATTCACTGTACAGTGAATATAGCTCACTGTAAAGTGAGTTCTTTAAATGGTATTTTTGGTTAATTGTTATCTTATGTGTTTCCTAATTGCTAAATGATGTTCTTATGTTTAAACTATGATTTCCAAATGAAAAGATCCATATTTCCAATAAAGTCCGTTTTCATGATTTTTATGCATATAGCCATACTTAGTACATGTGGTTGTACTAATTCCATGCTTTATTTTCTATCTATAGTTCTTGGTAGGTGAAGAGCTTGTGAAGTGAAGACTTGGACTTAGAAGATCGTTCAAGAAGAAGTTGAAGTATGTCCTCAATTGAATCGAGGGCATATGTCTTTTATTGTTTTCTTTGAAGTATTGTAATAGACTATGTCTTTCTATTTATGTATTCAAGTATGGGCCGTATCCCAAAGTACTCTTGTGTATTAAGATGATGAGATTGAGACTTAGCATTTTTATTACTTTTATATGAAAGAGATTTTTAAAGACTATATTATGTTTTGTGAAAAGTTTTTAATTCCGCACTACTTTTCACTATGTATATGCAATGAATGATATGAATGAGGCTTGTCTTAGAACTCTGAGAGTTCGACGACGCCGGTCGCAATCCGAGATTGCACCCTATCTTCTAGGGTATGGTTTCGGGTTGTGACATTGTAAGTATACCAAGGTCTCGAGTTCGATTCCTATAGGCAGCTTTCATTAAATATTTATTCACGTAAGAATTATGCATCAATACGGAATTGGGAAAGGGAACCCGATTTCGAATCCTTTGAGCAACACTTAGTCTTATATTAAATTTTGATTTAAAATTTTAGCTTGGGGACCCGAGATCGAATCCCAACGCCTACATTTATTTTCTTTCTTTTCTCTCCTTGACTTTTCTGTTTTTGACCGAGAGGATGTGGGATCGATCCCCTACAGCCTCATTTTATTTTTCTTTGATTGGTTCTCCTAGTTTCCTCACCTACTCGAGAGGTTGTGGGTTCGATCCCCACATACCCCATTTTATTTATTTTTATTTTTGCATGGACTGGTCTTAATTTCGGCCAAGGACATACGGGTTCGAATCCCATGTACCACATTTCTTTTAATTAATTTTCTAGGTTCTCTTACTCGGCTAAGACCCGAGTTCGATTCCCCCTAACCTCACATTTATTATTAAATTTTCAGTAGCTTGCATATGGTGAGGTTTCGAGTTCAATCCCTGATGACCTCACACATTTTAAAAAAATTTTTGAAACCCAAAAATCTTCAAACAGCTTAGCCGAGACCAAATTTCCAGAAATTTGGAAATTCGGTCATGTTTCCAGTCCATTTTCTCAATCATTTATACGTTAGATTTTAGGACAATTCATTGGACATTTCGTATGTTATTTTTGTGCATTTTCGTGGTTACATTTTTGTCAAGAGTTTTCACTCAATTCAGTAACATCACACCTCTTATGAACATCACAATTTCTATAAGTAATTGCATATGAAACACAAGGATTTAACATGTTATTTTCACACTCCAATCCGTGACCAAGAGTCACGGCATACACGTTGCACACATACTTGTCACATAGTTTCAAAAACCATAATTAATAACCACATAAATCCGAACATACATACATGAACATAATCATCACGAAAACACATTATATCCCTAAATTCTACCAGCAAACATATCCAACCTCCAACAATCGATGGGATCTAGTGACAGGGACATGCAACGGGGAAATATTCCTAGTTTTTGGATTAGAATACGACTGAATCCTAGGGGTCGCTTGGGAAAGGGACCAAGAGTAAGAAACCCATACCTTTTCTGTCGTTCAACACTGTTTCAAAACTGATCCAATGCACTGCCAACTCCCACAAAATCAATGCCTCGCCACCGAAACCTCAAGCACAACCCGTCGAGAAATTTGTTTTTGCTTTTCGTTTTTAGATTAATTTTTCTTTTGAGCTTTAGCGTTCAAGTTCTTAAAGAGTGATGAACTATTATTTTCTGTTCTTTTACTGATAAAATAACGTGAGAAAGAGAGTGGAGAAACGTGAGAGAGTGGAGAAACGTGAGAGTAAGTTTAGGAGTAGGAGTTTTAGGTGAAGACTTAGTCAAACTAGGACTCCTTGTCATTTAAATTAAAAATCTGATTTTCTAAGGCTTAAGTGAGATGACTAACCTTACCTTACTTAAATCAGATAATTAAATACCAATTAATTCAACTTAATCTTGCTTCTACCAAGGATCGAACCCGGGTGAAGCCTAACTCGCGAAACGGGTCAATCCGGGTCGACCCGACCCAAACCATCCACTAATTACATTAATTAATTACTTAATGAAATACTTAGGGTAATTAAGATACTACCCTTAGCCTGAAAAAGACCATTTTACCCCTAGACCTTCCAAACGTAAGATTACCCCTTTCAAGTCCGATTAAGACTCATCCGGGTAAATCCTAATATTCGAGTGCCCTACATGGCTGGACCCAACCTTGCCTAGCTCAACTAACTCACCAAGTTGGTTAGCTTGGCTGGTGCATAGGTTCAGAGGTCTGGTTCCACGCGCATCAATCCCTGTGAACCCGGTCTAATCTAGGCATTCTAGGTACGTTCAGGCATTACTTCGCATAGTCATTTACTAGAATTAACTAATATAGGGTAAAGGGTTAAAAAGTATTATGAAATATTATGCCAGAATACAATTGGAAAAAGAAATTAAGTAACAATGGGAACACACCAAATCGGTAGTTCCATAAATTGAGGGTTTTCATTGTTACGTAACAACGTAATTTAACAGTATATTTTAAGTAACAATCAAAACAAACTTTGTAGGTATGGTAACGATACAATATAATACGATGGATAACAATGATCCAAACAGAGTGTAAGAAGACTCAACTTTAGGAAAACCCAAAAAAAGAGAACAAAATAATAAAAGGAAAAATTAATTGAATGAATACCTTTTAATAAATAATTACTAATTTTAGCGATACTTTTTATATATTACCATTTATAGTAACAAATAGCAATATTATGAAAAATATGCAGTATGTATTAAAAGTGAATTATATATGCAATATATATCTATTAAACTTGTATTATGTGTTGAATAAACTGTTCTCTGTAATATTAAACTTTTCATTTATTACCATTTATAGCAACAAATAGCAATATTATGATATATCTGCAATATGTATTAAAAGTAAAATATGTATGCAATATATATGTATTAAGCTTATACCTTTTTTCAAGTAGACACCTTAAATTTGCGGGGGGTCCTATCACCCCACGAAACAATTTAAATCCATAATAAATACACCATTTTGATCTATTTTCACGGTAATCGTGTTATCACGAAATGTGGGCGCGTGAAGGGGTATTTATATACCTTCAAACCAATGTAAAAATGTCATGTGGCACTCTAAATTTGAATTATATATGTTTTTACTCTTTTTTTTTCAACTCTCTCTTTCTCTTTCCTCTTTTATTCTTCTTCACCAATTTCATCCCCTTAAATTTTCTTCACCAATTTTATCCCCTTAAATTGTTCCTCACCTACCAGAAAACCCCTTTCATCTTGCTTGCCGCAGCGAATCAATCTCCACTGAAGTCATTACTATTTTATCATTTACTAAACTCAAACCTCACCATTTCTAAAATCACATCATCATCATATTCAAAAATCAAAATTATTATACTAATGATGGGATTGAAAATCCATTAAAATGGAGCTTTATAGTTCTTGTTAACCAAAAAAGATAGATAATAATTTTAATTTTTTCTTAAGAAAAATTACATATCAAGAAGGGGCGTTCTTGACTATTTGCAATGTGATGAAAAAAACAAAAACATAAAGAGCATAGTCTTTAAAAAAAATAGAAAGAAAAGGAAAGACTATCACAGTAGCGAGAAAACAGTGAGAAGCACACATGGGTCAATATCGATTTGATGGTCTTGTGTTTAATTAATTAAAAATTCGTCGTTAGTAAAAATAACTATCAACTCCGCCCGAGCAACGGAGCGAACATTGTCAGATTTACGGTCCCATCTATGGGGTAACAAAAAGGTAAACTAAGATGAATAAAATAAACAATAAAAAGTAATTTAATGTAAAAGGAATTGAAAAACTAATTAATAAAAAATTAAATTGGAGAGTGGGAGACACACGCATGTCCTGAGAACACAGGTAGTGTAAAAATAAGGTGTCTACTTAAAAAAAAAGGTATAAGTTTCATGGGGTAATTATATATATTAAAACTGTATTATAGATGTATTAAAAGTGATCAATTAAAAAAAATAATTGTCATTGCTATAAATGATAAATATTTTCTTAATATTATATATTTATGTAAGTTTCTCATAATAAAAATCTATGCCGCGTAGACCAATCCAATTAAATCTTTAATTTATTGTACAAAAATCCAGATTAGAGCCTCGAAGCTTTACCTAAGCTCGGACAATTGACACATCAAAAAAGATCAAAATTCTCTATGTTTTTTCAAGAGAACAAGTATTGCTCGTACCTCATTAAACAATCAACGAGTTCAATTTGTGATCCATTACCACGATACCATGCATTAATCAAGTAAGATTTTGCATAATTTGTACAAGTAGAACACTCTGAATTTATGAAAAATGGCCATAAGCTAAAGCATCATTAGGATAAGGAGATGTTACATAATAATTGGTGTTTCGTTTTGTAAAGTTTCAAAGAACACAAGTCAAACTTTTTGCAAATGAACCACTCATATCATACTTATTAGTTATTACCATTGCAAATAATAGCTCACAAAATGAAACTTTATTGATGCTTTGATAGCTCAACTTGATCAACGCGAATGTCTTCAAGTGACAGCTTCTTGTCCTTGTTAACACACTATAAAATCAACATTAATGAGAAGCATGGCACGATAAAATGAAGAAAGTTATGTAGGATTGAGAATTGTTTATAGATTTACCTTTCCTAATATCAGTTAAGACTTCATATATGCTTGCCACGTCTTTCATTCTCTGACGAATCTCCTTTAGGTTTCGACAGTTCTTGATATGAAGATCATTAATGAGAGGCATGTCATTTGTGCCTAAATGCCATATTTTTAGGTGTGAAAGTTGATCAAGACAAAGGAACTCTAGTTGACTGAAGCTGTTATTACTGCACATTATTTCTTTTCCTTCGTAAGCTCCATACAATATGAGATTCCTTAGGTTTGGCAACATTCCCAAAATAGGCATCGGATCTTCTCTGAGTTTTGAGTTCCTCAGAAACATCATTGTGATGGAATTTGGAAACAGAGGCAGTTTCTCTATTCTCCCTTTTAACCACACTTTCTGGAGCTTTTCACAACAATTAACAAATTCAAGGGACGGGAATGATTCATAACCTTCACAAAACAATCTGATAGTGATAAGGTTTTTCAAGCTGCTAATGTTGTTTAAAGAGTAAGCTATGGTAATATCATGCATGGTTAATTCTCGAAGATTCACTAAATCAACAAGTTCAACATCTTTCCACTGATCACAATGAACGCCTTTAAGAACTTGAAGACTAGTGAGTTTGTTTAGACGTTTCAGAGGTTTCGAATACAGAGAATCTAAATGTCTTAGATTTATTAGGTCAGCTGTTTCACGGGGTAGTTCGCAAGAGAAACTTCCGACATTGACAACAACAAGTGTCTGTAGATTCTTGAGGTTGCCAATGGAAGAGGGAGATGACTGATACCACTCAATCTTAAGAACTTGAGGTGGTACAAACTTCCTGTGGGATCAGGTACTATAGACATATTGTTAAAACGCATCTCCAAGTAAAACACATATAGATGTTGGAACACACTACTGAAGTTTATAAGACTCATCTTACAAAAATCTGGATAGTAGAACATAATTGACCTCAACTTTAAGTTAGAAAGATCAAGTGAGAGGTACCTTTCTCCTTGACTATGAATGGCATGTCTGATACATAAAGAGGATATGGAGTGGCTTCTTGGATCATAAATGTCAAAGAAGTGTACCTCCAATGTCTTTTGTATGGAAAGATCACGGAGTAAATCATGAACCCTACACTCAGTAACTTTTTTACCAAACTGTATCTACCACTTGTATCAAGCTTCGTCTTATCAGCTCATTCAAGAAGCCTTCAGCAACATCCTCCATTCTTTCTTCTCCTCTTGGTATGAAACCCTCGGCCATCCACAACCATATTATGTTTTCAGCATCGACCACTTTATCCTCTGGAAAAATATCAAAGTACAGAAAACACTGCTTTAGCGCAGTTGACAAATCACTGTAGCTTAATGATAGTATGTTGTAGATTTCAATATATTTATCTTCAATGATGTTCTTCCAAAGGTGATCTTTCACCTTTTGCCATTCGTCTAGCCCCTTTTTATGCGAAAGTAGTCCGCTCAATACAACAATTGCAAGAGGTAAGCCTCTACACTTTTCCACCATATTCTTAGCTAGACTTTCCATTCTGGAACCATTGCTCGAACATCAAGTAGTTTCCTACAAAAGAGATCCCAACTTTCTTCTTGGCTTAGGAAACAAAGTTTATGGACAAAACCTCTGTCGTCTACTCTTTCAGCGACATCCTCTTTGCGCGTGGTGATAATGACTCTACTGCCATTCTTGCTATCCGGGAATGCTCTTTTCAAACTCTCCCATGCTTCTTTCTGCCATACATCATCAACCACCATAAGGTATTTGAGTTCTTTTAATAGATCACGAAGATAAATTTCTAGATCTCCTTCTGTCATCCTTTCCAACAAATCTAGAGTTTCCTTGGAGCGACCTTGGATGGATTTTATGATATTCCTAAGAAGATCCATTGTGTTGTACTCTTGAGAAACACATATCCAAGCGCGTGCATGGAAGTTAGAGACTATACGAGGACTGATGTAGAGGTTTCTTGCAAGAGTAGTCTTGCCCAATCCGCCCATGCCATAAATGGAGATGACCCTTCTACGAGGCTCTGCTTTGAGAAGTTCAGCTAGTAATGTTTGTACAACATCCTGAAATCCAACAAAAATGTAATCCTGGTCATCCACATATGAGGTAGTTCTCCTCAATGTTCTAACTTGATTACTTGGCCCTTCTCCTGTATTATTATTGATATTTGTAATATCATAAGTCTCTCGCTTACGAGAGATATCCATGATTCGTTGCTTGAGTGATTGAATCTCCTTACTGACGTTGTAGAATTTAGTCTCCTTCCTACAGATGCAAGCGCAAGCCTTGAGACGACTAGCAAATCCTTCATCATCACCTTTACCAGCCTCAAAGTTATAAGTCTCGAGTATAGCAACAGCATTGTTAGCAATAGAGTTGATCTCAAACACCGAATGTTGAACTCTTTGATCACCACGTTGCTTTAGTTCTGCATCTCTGAGGAAAGAGTGTATGAAGAGTAGCTCATTTCTCAGCCACTCAACTTCCTTTCTCAGATTTGTTCTCAGGGAAACTTGTTGAATGAGGAAATCGCCCAATTTTTGTACTGCAAACGACACAAAGGCATCAGCCATCTTCAGGATTCTTGTTTTTTTTTTAAATGTGGAATACACGTTAGAAAATGGGAGATAGAGATCATACACACTGAGTAGCTGTAAATATAAAGTTAAGACCTCAAATAATTGTTCAAAGGGTCCACTTATCACTTGTTTGATTAAATTTTAGAAAAAAATGAAACATCACCATGTGGTTTCTGAAAAAGGAATGGAAGTTCCCATTATCAAAAAGCAAAAAGATGTATTAAAGCTTTTTGAAATTTTCCACTAAAGCTAAAGGTACATTTTTTTTTTTGGAATATCTCACTGCTCCTTGATTGTCGATATCTAATTAATATGATGATTCGTGATTGTTGTGGTAATGGTGATTATTGGTAATAAATATCTAGTAATTCTGTTTTATTGTTTATCCTAACGTTTTATTCTATTTTTCAAATTATGTATATTTGACAGTATGTAAAAGACGGAAAACAATACAATCTCGTTATCTAATATAGTTAAAGAAAGAGAAGTGAAAGTAATTTAGAATATAATATGACTTAAAAAAGGCTAAAATCCCAAGTGCTTGATTAAAAGAGACAAATAAAAAGAATAAGGAATTTGTAGAGGTGCCTGTTTTCCACTCTAATGGCATGTGTTGTCTCCCTCTTCATATGGGATTCTTTTTCCTTTTTGTCTTAGTCTGTTTCAACTGGCTCATATTCAATTCAAGACCTTGTACGCTAGAAATGTTCACAAGAAAATAGAGTTGATCTCAAACACCCATTGTTGATGGATTATTTTCCGTTGCTTCTTGACCATCAAGCTTTGATGAGTTAGCTATGGCCTCTGGTATAGCCAAAATCGGCTACATGGTCAAGTACCAATGGTTCACGCAATATGATATGAATGCCATCATCATGCATCCTAAGCTAGCAATCGCTACATCTCATCTCGTTCCACGTGCTTTTACTTCCCGGTTTTGCCATTGTCCCAATTCAGAAAACTAGCTACATGGAAATGGGAACCTGAAGATTAAAAATAATAATAATAAAAAAAAAAAGAACAGAACAATTCCCTTCTTCTCCCAAGCCAGTAAGAATCAATTGCTCCGCTTCCGAGGAATTTGGATCAAAATAAGTCATTATTAAAATCAACTTATCTGTTATAAATTCATTGAATTAAGTGGATTGTCCATTAAGTTTATCATAAACTTATCCTTATCATGGATAATCCCATGAACCTTTTTGGGATAACAATGTATCTACTAATGTGACATTAAACATGGTGACCTTTTGGTTGATTTCTCTACCTATAAATAGAGATATCATTCATCATTGTAACATACACTTGAATAAGAACAAAGTCTTCTCCTACATCTACTTCTCTTATTTTCTTCCTTTTTACTTGTATTATTTTGAGCTTAGATTTTATAACACGTTATCAGCACGAGACTCTATCCAATTGAGAGTGAGTTCTTGTTTTTCTTTAGCTCATATTTTGGTTGATCTCGTTATGAAGATCAAAGTATTATATGCATAAAATCAGGTATGTATTTTCTAAAATCTTTTAATGATTTAGAATACAAGAATGTTCAATCACTAACATTGACCAGGAACAAAAGGCATATACTACTATTGATTGAATATGACATGTTATACAAAAAATAAAAATCTTAAATGGAAGAAGGTATAAAGTTTTAATAGCATGAGTTTGAATATTATTTTAATTATTTTGAAAGACTCAAAGGGTGAGTCATGTTGTATTTCGATCTATTATACCGTTGGTTAAGGGTAAGACATCAGGTTAAAGTCCAGATGCACCATAATAATAAAAAATGTTTGAGGGTAAGACGATAGATTCATGTTCTATCACACCAAAAGGTTAAGACATCAATTTGAGTTTTGATGCACCATGATTGGGTTCAAGTCCCATAGAATTATGGCGTAACACGCCTTATATGGGTAAGACATTGAGTTTGAGTCAAAGCACCATAGCGATGATAAAATGATGACTACGAAAAATAATATATTTTTGATGAAAAGCCTTGAAATTTATCCCATTGAATTTGCTCCATTCCTTGAAAAGAATGTGGTAGCAACATATGATAACTTTGAAATTTGCGTGTTGACCTGCTCCATTCTATCTTATGAATGTGGTAGCAGTAAATAATTCATTTGAAAGAGGACAAATGATTAACGATATGAAAAAGGGCATGAAGGGACGGAATTATAATAGTCATCATTGTGGTAATTATAAAAGGAAGAACACTATGGGTACTCCAAATAGTCCTTCAAAATGTGAAGGCAGTTTTCATTATCAAAATGGTATGAAAGGACAATGGACTTGTGAATGTAGTCGACCTAATAATTTGACAAGTTTATAAATTCTCCATCAAAAGACAAGAAGATAAAATGATGATACACTTGATCTTTCAAAGTGATGTTAAGGTGTGTCATGTAAGTATGATGAATTTTAAAGGCATTACAAAGTGCTTATAATGCAAATTTATGAAACACATATAAATGATTAGTCCATTCCTTGAAGAGAATGTAACTTGTGATGAGTATCGTGAATGCTCCACCATTCTATAAGAGAATGGGTCAAAATGTGATAAAATCATTATGGATTGGATATATGCCACAACTCATCTCTATGTGAGGTTTGAGAAAAATGATATATGTCAAAACTCACCTCTACAGAAGGATTGAGAGAAAATAAATTTTATTTGACAGAAATGGTTAATGGTATTGTGCGTTTATACGTCACTATGGTATGTTTATTGTGAACTACCGAAAGGGCAAAAGAAAGAAATAGTTCTTGCCTATAAGGGTTGTGGTCATTATTGTGTGGCAATACAAATTTGTCAGTTCTTGCCTATAAGGGTTGTGGTTATTATTGTGTGGCAATACAAATTTGTCATTGGTTGTATATCTATGGTACAACAAAAGTAAAGCAAGAAACATGTCTTGCTCGTAATGTTTTGGCCATGAAAATAATAATAGAATTTCCTCCTTGAAGGAGATGTTCACCATAGGAATTGTGTCATGCAATATGTGATATTTCACAAAATTAATAGCAAGCTCTAACGAGTTGTGTTATTACCAGAGAAATAATATTGGGGTTGTAGTAAGTCTCAAAAGAAACTTTTTAAGTTTCAGATGAATTAAAAAAATATTGAGACTATAAATTACGAAAAGATTTAATATCTTTAAATTACTACAATCGAAGCGGGTTATAAATATTGATGTAAACGATTGCACATTTTTTCCTCTTGTTTGTTGCATACAAACATGGACATGCTGATGAAAGCACATGTAAAAGTAAACTGTAAGTGTACTGAAATAAAGATCAGTTGGCATGATTAGTTGGCCATAGCGATTAAATGTGATGCAAATATAATTGAGAATTCATGTGGCTTATATGATGAAGAAATAAAAGATTTTTCAAGAGTTCTCTTGTGTTGCTTGTTTTCATTGTACCAGCTAAGGTTGGGATTGTAATTCCCTGAAATTTTTGGAACATATAAAAAGGTGAATATGGGTCCATTCATCTGCCATGTGGATCATTTGCAACTATATGATAGACGTATCTATGCGATGATCACATGTGCTTTGTTGTCAACTTACAAATTGGTGTTTGTAAGGTTGTTTGCTCGAATTGTTAAATTTAGAGCATAGTTTCAAATTATAAAATTATATTGATAATGCTGGTTGATTTAGCAGAAATTATACGCCTCCAATTATAGCTAAATCATGGTTATGAGAACAAAACTCCCAAATAAGATTTGGTATGAGATAATTTTATTTAACATGTACCAACACATGTATGCATCAAGCCAACAAGGTTTCCCCATCAAAATTGGTTCAGGGTCAGTAACCAAATAATTTTCATCTAAAATGTTGAATGTGCGATTATGATTTTAATTGCTCCATCACGCACAAAGATGAATTTCCAAATAAGGTTGGGATGAATGTTAGATTTTCTAACATTAGGGGGAGAGATGATTGACAGCTAAAAATTATGTGTGTGGTTAATTATGAATTATCTAGATTCTCGTTAAATAAATATGTGAACTTAAAGTTCAAGGGATAATTCATTTGCATAATGTTGCAAATCAAGTGCCAGATGAATGTACTGACACTATGATATAATTCAGCTGCAAATGCTCCAATGTGAAGTCCTTGAAGGACAGAGTCTATGATACGCCGAAAGCGTAATAGACTAATCAGTTCCAAATATAAAATTTCTTGAAGAAGGAGAGGAGCAAATGATCAATATGGTAATGATAATGAGGCAAGTGCTATAAGAGAGCATCACGATATGACAATTCATAAAACCTCAGAAAAGGTTCAAGTACCTGGAAAATAATGAAAATGAAGAGATCTCGATAAGTTATGTCTTGTTGGAATCGATAACAAATAAACGTCGACGACATCTTTGATATGAGGTAGCGCTCAATGATATAAATTGAGATGAGGATCTTGAATTCAAATCTTTCTTAGAGTGGGACATATAAATGATTGGCCAAGTAAAATGCATAATTCAAGTATATTTTGTTTCACTTAGAAAAGTGACGTTTTGGACTGGTAGTCCATAAATCAAGGTATAATGTCAGTGGGGTACAAATAAATTATTATGCGATAGTATAACCGTAAGATATCAAATACGGTTTGTGCCTTGGGGCATAAAGGTTTGTCGCAAAAATCCTGACATTATTAGAGATGTTTTTCTCGTATGGTGGATGCAGTGAGGTTTGTTTTGATCTGGCAACATATTTAAAACTTGAATGCATAATGAATAATTGTCATGTCTAGCTAGACGATGAATGTTATATAAATATCCTTAAAGCGATCGAGGTGTCTGAAGCATATAAAAGTTTGAAGGAAACTTTTTAAATAAAGCTTCAAGAATCCTTATATGGATTAAAATAGTCAAGAAAAAAAAGAGTACAAAAAGAATTACCCTAATTGTCCTTGCATTTTCATGAAAAGATCAGGATCCAAATTTGTTATTATAGTTATGTATGTTGATGACTTGAACGTTATTAGCACTCTTAAAGAGCTTTTAAAAGCTATTGAGTGTTTGAAAGGGTGAAAAGGTCAAGGTAAGACAGAATTTTGTCGTGACCTACAGATTGATAATTTGACAAATAAAATATTTGTCCATCAGTCTACATACACAAAAAAGTTTAGATGCAGTTTTATATGGATAAATCACATTCATTGAGTACCCCAATGATTATGAGATCGCTTGAAATAAAAGATGATTCATTTTGATCTCAAGAGAAGGATGAAGAGCTTCTTGGTGATGAAACTCCATATCTTAGTGCAATCAGGGTACTAATGCATCTTGCTAACAATATTCGATCAAATATCTGTTTTGCTTTACTGGCAAGATTCGGTTCCTCCCCAACAAAAGGACATTGAAATGGTGTTATGTATATACTTGAATATCTTTGAAGGACCATAGATATGGGTTCATTCTATTCCGAAGAATTCAAGTCAGAGCTGATTGGTTAAGCAGATGTAGAATATTTATCTGATTCGCATAAAGCACGATCTTAAACACGCTATTTGTTTGCATATGGAGACACAGTAATATCCTGACGATCAATGAAGCAAATGTTGCTATGCAGAAATAAAAGTCCTCCATGAAGCAAGTCGAGAGTGCGTCTGATTGAGATAAATGACACACCATATTCAGGAAATATGTGGTTTTTCTTTGAAAAAGAATATACCAACCACAATGTACGAAGATTGGAGACATAATCGTAAGAAATTAAGTGATGTTTTAATCAGGGGGAATATAATATGTGTTGCACTCTTTTTTCCTTGACCGATGTTTTGTCCCACTGGGTTTTCTTGGCAAGGTTTTTAATGAGGCAACAAATAATGTGTATCAAAAGATATGTGTACTCTTTTTCCTTCACTAGAATTTTTTCCCACTGAGTTTTTTCTTGTAAGGTTTTAACGAGGCACATTATCTATGGAGATCCAAGGGGGAGTATTATAAATCCATTGAATTAAGTGGATTGTCCATTAAGTTTATCATAAACTTATCCTTATCATGGATATGTATTCCCAGGGTGATATGAACCTTTTAGGGATAACAATGTATCTACTAATGTGACATTAAACATGGTGACCTTTTGGTTGATTTCTCTACCTATAAATAGAGATATCATTCACCATTGTAACATACACTTGAATAAGAAGAAAGTCTTCTCCTACATCTACTTCTCTTATCTTCTTCCTTTTTACTTGTATTATTTTGAGCTTAGATTTTATAACACGTTATCAGCACGAGACTCTATCCAATTGAGAGTGAGTTCTTGTTTTTCTTTAGCTCATATTTTGGTTGATCTCGTTATGAAGATCAAAGTATTATACGCATAAAATCAGGTATGTATTTTCTAAAATCTTTTAATGATTTAGAATACAATAATGTTCAATCACTAACATTGACCAGGAACAAAAGGCATATACTACTATTGATTGAATATGACATGCTATACAAAAAATAAAAATCTTAAATGGAAGAAGGTATAAAGTTTTAATAGCATGAGTTTGAATATTATTTTAATTATTTTGGAAGACTCAAAGGGTGAGTCATGTTGTATTTCGATCTATTATATTGTTGGTTAAGGGTAAGACATCAGGTTAAAGTCCAGATGCACCATAATAAAAAAAAATGTTTGAGGGTAAGACGATAGATTCATGTTCTATCACACCAAAAGGTTAAGACATCAATTTGAGTTTTGATGCACGATGATTGGGTTCAAGTCCCATAGAATTATTGTTACGCCACGTATTTTTATACGTAGTGCGCGTTATGAGCTAGTCGATGTAAGTCCGGGGAATGAGATTTTATTTTAAGTTCCAAGTGATTAAAGAAATATTAGGCAAGGATGTTAATTCCAAATGTGATATTAGGTATGATTTGGCTAATGTAAGTGTCATTAACATTAAGTGAGGGATTAATTAGTGGCTGATTAGGATTAAATTAATCAAGTGGGCCCCACCACTCAAGGCAAATTAAAAGAAATCAGATTGGGAGCTGGGCCTTAGTGGGGCACGTGTAGAGGGGGCTGATTAGGATTAAATTAATCAAGTGGGCCTCACCACTCAAGGCATATTAAAAGAAATCAGATTGGGAGCTGGGCCTTAGTGGGGCACGTGTAGAGGGGGGCTGCCTCCACTTCATATAATGAATGAGGTGGTGAAATGCATTGCAAACATATCATCTTCTTCACCACTTAGCTTAGGCAGCCATGGAAAGGGAGAAAACCAGCCATGCAACTCTCGGCCAGCAGCTACAAAGAATTTGGTTAGTAATCTCTTTGCTTGGTGTGTTAATTCCTTAGAATGCCATTGTTAATTAGCCATTAATGTTAAGAAGGGGACGTGACCAGTAGCTTAGAAAATTTGTTTTAGTTATTGAATGTGCTAAGTATGAACGGAAACTATAATCGGATTATTAGTGGTGTCGTGTTAGTGTTTGGGTTGTTTTGGTTAAAGCAAAATGTGGGAAATTCTGTTTTGGCGTTATGTATATGTTAATGTGATTATGGGTATATACTTCAAGGGATGAATACGATAAGGTAGATGTGTTGCGAATAATAAAACGAGTTATCGCTCGGTGTGTCGTTATTTCGTTACTATAGTTGCCGAGACGGAACTGTTTTGGGGGGGGCTGTTTAATATGATTCCTTGGGTTATATGTGTTATTGGTATTGCTGTGGATAATTTGGGTTTTTGTCGGATTGGGACGAAGTAAGGAAAATAGGGGAAGTGCTGCCGGATTTTCGTTAGATTATTGGCTAGCTTACAATAAGTAGTAAAGCGTGACGTCTATCTAATTGCGGCACGATTGTTGCTTGTTATAGATTAATATCTTGGGCAGTAAATATTGGACGTGCGGCTCGACTATTCGGTATGTAACGATATCCTTTCTTTCTTTGTTTGGCATGACTTTTAAAAATGAGCGAATGACGGACAGGTTTGATACTTACTTCTAGAGCGTCTAGGTGACGTATATTCTTGCTTCCACAAACTATTCTTCTATATATCGGCTATGTCAAAGGCTATGGTGATTTCTCATATCTATGGTAGAGCTTCTTAGAGTCATTGAGATTTTGCGTTTTCATATCGTGTTAAAGGTTCATAATCTTGATAAAACGTTAATCTTTGGTAATACTCCTTGCTGGTTCACGTTGATTGTTCTATTGAGTTATAAGAAATTATTTTAATTGCATATGGTTGCTCATAATGTTCTGCTCGTGCATAGAGTCATTTATCATTTCACCGAGTCCCGGGCCGGGTAATGTTCGTGCGGAGTTTCTTGCATATGACACCGAGTCCCTCACTAGAGGGCCGGGTATGTATATTATATATATGATTGGTGACGAGGATGGTTATGATGATGATGATGACGGAGATGATGTGATGACTATTTCACCGAGTCCCTCACTAGAGGGCCGGGTACGTATGATGTATATATATATGATGATTATTTTGCCGAGTCCCTTACTAGGGAAGCTGGGCACCTTATGTTAAAGATATGCATGATTTTCACTTATAAGGTACATGTGTAGCGATATCATGTTTCGACTTATCATGTTGGTATCCTGTCATCTTTACCTTATGCTTTACATACTCAGTACATTGTCCGTACTGACCCCCTTTCCTCGGGGGGCTGCGTTTCATGCCCGCAGGTGTAGACGCACAGTTCGGTGATCCTCCCGCCTAGGATATCTACTCTGCTGATTGGGAGAGCTCCACTGTTCCGGAGCCCAGTCGTTTTGGTACATAACTTTCTATGTAGTCTTTTGCTTATCTATGGGTACGGCGGGGCCCTGTCCCGTCGAGTTTCACTACTATACTCTTAGAGGTCTGTAGACATTATGTGGGTTGCATATATATGTTTTGGATAATGGTCTGGACATGGTTTGTTTGGGATGTCCGCTTGTACAGGGGCAGCCTTGTCGGCTGCGTACATCATTGTGTATTGTGTAGTGGCAGCCTTGTCGGCTTGCGTATGCTATTATGCTTTGGATAGTGGCGGCCTTGTCGGCTCGCGTATGTTGTTACGGTTGAATGGTTATGACTCCTTATGAGGCAGATCCACTTCATATATATATGGCGTTGGGGTTGGCTTGATTTGATTAAATTCCATATTGTCTTAGTTTCAGTTGGTTATACTTAACAGGTTTGTATGTGAGTGTCCAAAATGGGCACTAGTCACGGCCCATCGGGTTGGGTCGTGACAAAAGTGGTATCAGAGCGGTTCTTCCTCGGAAGTGTCTACAGACCGTGTCTAGTAAAGTCCTGTTTATCGGTGTGTTGTGCACCACATCTATAAACAGGAAGCTACAGGACATTTAGGATGTCATCCTTTCTTCTTATTCTAGATCGTGCGATAGAGCTATATTAACAGGATAATCCCTCTCTAACGAATCCCTGCATTTTCAGCTATGCCTCCAAAGAAAGCGACAGCCGCCCAGAAGGGCAAATCGGTAGCAGAAGGTACTAGTCAGACCCGTAGAGTTATTAGGGCCCGTGCCCAGTCTATGCCTGGTATTGTGCTCCAGTCGGAGAGCTCTGCTACACCGCCACCGCCAGAGGAGCTTAGAGCAGCAGCAGCTCCAATTCGGGGGACACCACCACCAGCCCCCGAGGGCCCAGCACCTGAACCTCCATCTCCTCAGCCAGGGGCGGAGGATAGGGCCATGAGAGATGCGGTTCAGTTGCTGACTAGATTAGTGGCAGGTCAGGCTCGCAGGCATGGACTAGGAGTTGATCATGCGGACAGATCTGATAACTTAAGGGCTCGTGACTTCTTAAGTTGTAATCCTCCAGAGTTCTTTGGGTCAAGGCCCCAAGATAATCCGCAAGAGTTTATTCGTCAGATGCAGCGTACATTGAGGATAATCAAGGCTTCGGAGACCGAGTCTGTTGAGTTGGCTACGTATCATTTGCGGGATGTAGCTATTAATTGGTATGAGTCTTGGGAGTTATCTAGGGGTGAGGGTGCTCCTCCAGCGGTATGGGATGAATTTGTGGAGGCTTTCCAGGGCCACTTCTTGCCTCCAGAGATGAAGCGAGCTAGAGTCGATAGATTCTTGTGTTTGAGGCAGAATGGCAGGAGCGTTCGAGAGTATAGCCTCGAGTTTGATTCATTGGCTAGGCATGCGCCTACTATTGTGGCTGATATGGCAGACAGGGTACATCGTTATGTGATGGGATTGGATCGTTATCTGATTGACGGTTGTATGGCAGTGACTCTTCAGCTAGGTATGGACATTGCTCGGGTGCAGGCATATGCACAGGGGATAGAGGATCGGCACCGGGGACGTCATCCAGATAGAGATTATAATAGAGGCCAGCATAAGAGGGCTAGATCAGCAGGTTATCCTGACGAGTTTCGAGGCGGGCAGTCTCAGAAGCATGTTAGATTTTCTTCCCAGCCAGCACAGAGTACACCCCCACGTTCCATGGGTAGGGGGTTCGATCGTACGGGATATTCGGAAGCTGGTCAGAGCTCTAGGGCATCAGGGTCACAGATGGGCAGGGGTTTGAGCCAGTCGAGGCCATATTTGCCTCGATGTTCTTGCTGTGGTAGGTCCCATCCTGGGGAATATCGTTGGGCTACAGGTGCGTGTTTTTCTTGCGGCCGTCAGGGTCATACTATGAGGGAGTGTTACCTTAGAGGTAGTTTAGGTGGTATGGCACAGTCTACTGGGTCCGTTGCTGGTTCATCTTCTTCTGTGGCTATGCGCCCTACGGGGTAGGGTATTCAGGCGCCAGCAGGCCGTGGTAGAGGTCGTGGTGGAGCTTTTAGTTCGGGCGGTCCCTCGAACCGCATATATGCTTTGACTAGTAGGCAGGATCAGGAGGCGTCACCTAATGTGATCATAGGTATATTATCACTATTCTCCTGAAGTGTGTATGCATTGATAGACCCAGGTTCCACCTTATCATTTATATCCCCCTTCGTTGCTAGTAGGATCGGAATAGAGTCTGAGTTGATAGAACCAATTGAGGTAGCTACACCTGTAGGAGATTCTGTCATAGCTACGCGAGTATATAAGAATTGTTCAGTGGTTATATATAGTCGTCGTACCGTAGCAGATCTAATAGAGTTAAATATGATTGAGTTTGATATTATCCTGGGCATGGATTGGTTGGCTGCTTGTTATGCTAATGTTGATTGCAGAGGAAAGATAGTTCGATTTCAATTTCCAGGGGAACCGATTATAGAGTGGAAGGGGAGTACAGTATCGCCAAAAGGTAAGATTATTTCATACCTTAAGGCCAGGAAGATGGTTAGAAAAGGCTATATTTATCATCTGGTTCGGGTGCATGACATAAAGGCAGAGGCACCGACTCTTCAATCAGTCCCGGTAGTTAATGAATTTCCTGATGTATTCCCAGAGGAACTTCCAGGCTTTCCTCCAGAACGAGAGATAGAGTTTTCTATAGATGTACTGCCAGATACCTAGCCTATATCTATACCTCCTTATAGAATGGCACCTGCTGAGTTGAAAGAGCAATTGAGAGATTTGCTAGAAAAGGGCTTCATCAGGCCTAGTACGTCACCTTGGGTAGCACCGGTACTGTTTGTGAGGAAGAAGGATGGGTCGCTGCGGATGTGTATTAATTATAGGCAGCTGAACAAAGTAACAGTAAAGAACAGGTATCCCCTCCCAAGGATTGATGATCTATTTGACCAGTTGCAGGGTGCTAAGTGTTTTTCAAAGATAGACTTGCGGTCAGGTTATCATCAGGTGCGGGTAAGGGAGGCAGATATTCCAAAGACGGCATTCCGGACCCGATACGGGCATTATGAGTTTAGAGTGCTGTCTTTTGGGCTGACTAATGCTCCAGCGGTGTTTATGGATTTAATGAATAGAGTGTTTAAACCATTCCTTGACATGTTTGTTATTGTATTTATAGACGATATTCTGGTCGATTCACGTTCAGAAGAGGAGCATGCAGACCATTTAAGGACGGTACTTAGGGTGCTTCAGCACCAGAAGTTGTATGCTAAGTTCTCCAAGTACGAGTTCTGGTTGACTTCAGTGGCATTCTTGGGGCATATTATTGGAGCTGATGGTATTCGGGTAGACACACAGAAGATTGAGGCGGAAAAGACTTGGCCCAGACCTACGACACCTACTGAGGTACGCAGCTTTCTGGGGTTAGCAGGATATTACAGGAGATTCGTAGAAACGTTTGCCTCAATTTCAGCGCCTTTGACAAGGCTAACTCAAAAGGCAGCCAAGTTCCAGTGGACTGATGCTTGTGAGCGAAGCTTTCAGCTATTGAAAGACAAATTGACTACAGCTCCAGTCCTAACTCTTTCGGAAGGACCAGACGGCTATGTTATTTATTGTGATGCTTCGGGTGTTGGGCTAGGATGTGTATTGATGCAGCATGGCAAAGTTATAGCCTATGCCTCCCGACAGCTTAGGAAGCATGAAAAGAATTATCCTACTCACGATCTGGAGTTAGCAGTTGTGGTTCATGCCTTGAAGATATGGAGGCATTATTTATATGGTCTCCATGTGGACATCTATACAGATCATAAGAGTCTCCAATATATCTTTAAACAGAAGGAGCTGAACTTACGACAGAGGCGGTGGTTAGAGTTGCTAAAGGATTATGATGTTGATATTTTATATCATCCAGGGAAAGAAAATGTTGTAGCAGATGCTCTTAGCCGTAAGTCCATGGGTAGCTTGACAGATGTACAACCAGAAAGGAGGGAGATGGTTCGGGAGATTCAGCGGCTATCCAGCCTTGGAGTCCGTCTGGATAATTCAGAAGATAGTGGAGTTTCTATTCGAGAGGTTGCTGAGTCCTCAATCATAGATGAGGTAAAGAGACACCAGTACGAGGACCCTATTCTGGCACAGTATAGAGATGCAGCTCTTCAAAAGGAAAAGACCCCATTTAAGGTTACACCTAACGGAGTGTTACGATATGAAGGCAGATTGTGTGTACCTGATATTGCGGGGCTACGACGGCAGGTTATGGGAGAGGCACACTCTGCCCGTTATTCTATTCACCCAGGGTCAACGAAAATGTATCATGACCTCAGATGCTTATACTGGTGGGATGGCATGAAAAAGGACATAGCGGAGTTTGTTGCTCAGTGCCCGAATTGTCAACAAGTCAAGATCGAACATCAAAAGCCTGGTGGATTATTACAGGAGATAGAGATCCCGACTTGGAAATGGGAGATGATTAATATGGACTTCATTACAGGCTTACCTCGCACTCAACGGAAGTATGACTCTATATGGGTTATTGTAGATAGGCTGACGAAATCGGCCCATTTTCTTCCAGTCAGGACTACTTATTCGGCTGAAGATTATGCGAGGTTATATGTCAGGGAGATAGTGAGACTTCATGGGGTTCCCACGTCCATTATATCAGACAGAGGAGCTCAATTTACAGCCAACTTTTGGAGATCGTTTCAGAAGGGATTGGGGACACAGGTGAACCTTAGCACAGCATTTCACCCTCAGACTGATGGGCAGGCTGAGCGTACTATTCAGACATTAGAAGATATGTTGCGGGCCTGTATTATTGACTTCAAAGGTAGCTGGGATGACCACTTGCCGCTCATTGAGTTTGCCTATAATAATAGCTACCATTCTAGTATCCAGATGGCACTGTACAAGGCCTTATATGGAAGGAAGTGTAGGTCACAAATTGGTTGGTTCGATGTTGGCGAGACTAAGTTAATAGGCCCGAATATGATTCAGCAAGCTGTTGACAAGGTGAAGCTTATTCAGGAAAGATTATTAGCAGCCCAGAGTCGACAGAAGTCATATGCAGATAATCGGCATCGAGATTTGGAGTTTCAGATTGGTGACTGGGTATTCCTGAAGGTATCACCCATGAAGGGTGTGATGAGATTCGACAGGAAGGGGAAGCTCAGTCCGAGATACATTGGGCCTTATCAGATTGTTCGTAGGATAGGCAAGGTTGCCTATGAGTTGGATCTACCATCTGATTTGGAGGCGGTACATCCAGTCTTCCATGTATCGATGCTACGTAAATGTATTGGTGATCCTTCTAGAGTATTCCCTGTAGATGATGTTCAGGTAACAGAGGAGTTGTCATATGAAGAGAAACCCATAGCTATACTTGATCGCCAGGTTAGAAGGTTACGTACTAAGGATGTGGCTTCCGTCAAAGTGTTGTGGCAAAATAATAATAGAGAGGAGATGACTTGGGAAGCGGAAGATGAAATGAAGAATAAGTATCCTTATTTGTTCCCCGTACCTGCATGTAATTCAATTCCTAGCTGGACTATGGATTGATAAACGAGATTATGTAGTAAGTTGTGACTCTGTGAGGCATCTGTAAGTTACGAAATGCAGGTTGATAGGTATAACTGTTAGAGAGACCTCACTGGAATTTTTTTGTAAGACGCTAACTTAACATTCGAGGACGAATGTTCCTAAGGGGGGAAGGATGTTACGCCTCGTATTTTTATACGTAGTGCGCGTCATGAGCTAGTCGATGTAAGTCCGGGGAATGAGATTTTATTTTAAGTTCCAAGTGATTAAAGAAATATTAGGCAAGGATGTTAATTCCAAATGTGATATTAGGTATGATTTGGCTAATGTAAGTGTCATTAACATTAAGTGAGGGATTAATTAGTGGCTGATTAGGATTAAATTAATCAAGTGGGCCCCACCACTTAAAGCAAATTAAAAGAAATCAGATTGGGAGCTGGGCCTTAGTGGGGCACGTGTAGAGGGGGCTGATTAGGATTAAATTAATCAAGTGGGCCTCACCACTCAAGGCAAATTAAAAGAAATCAGATTGGGAGCTGGGCCTTAGTGGGGCACGTGTAGAGGGGGCTGCCTCCACTTCATATAATGAATGAGGTGGTGAAATGCATTGCAAACATATCATCTTCTTCACCACTTAGCTTAGGCAGCCATGGAAAGGGAGAAAACCAGCCATGCAACTCTCGGCCAGCAGCTACAAAGAATTTGGTTAGTAATCTCTTTGCTTGGTGTGTTAATTCCTTAGAATGCCATTGTTAATTAGCCATTAATGTTAAGAAGGGGGCGTGACCAGTAGCTTAGAAATTTTGTTTTAGTTATTGAATGTGCTAAGTATGAACGGAAACCATAATCGGATTATTAGTGGTGTCGTGTTAGTGTTTGGGCCGTTTTGATTAAAGCCAAATGCGGGAAATTCTGTTTTGGCGTTATGTATATGTTAATGTGATTATGAGTATATACACCAAGGGATGAATACGATAAGGTAGATGTGTTGCGAATTATAAAATGAGTTATCGCTCGGTGTGTCGTTGTTTCGTTACTATGGTTGCCGAGATTGAACTGTTTTTGAGGGGGCTGTTTAATATGATTCGTTGGGTTATATGTGTTATTGGTATTGCTGTGGATAATTTGGGTTGTTGTCGATATGGGACGAAGTAAGGAAAATAGGGGAAGTGCTGCCGGATTTTCGTTAGATTATTGGCTAGCTTACAATAAGTAGTAAAGCGCGACGTCTATCTAATTGCGGCACGATTGTTGCTTGTTATAGATTAATATCTTAGGCAGTAAATATTGGACGTGCGGCTCGACTATTCGGTATGTAACGCTATCCTTTCTTTCTTTGTTTGGCATGACTTTTAAAAATGAGCGAATGACGGACAGGTTTGATACTTACTTCTAGAGCGTCTAGGTGACGTATATTCTTGCTTCCACAAACTATTCTTCTATATATCGGCTATGTCTAAGGCTATGGTGATTTCTCATATCTATGGTAGAGCTTCTTAGAGTCATTGAGATTTTACGTTTTTATATCGTGTTAAAGGTTCATAATCTTGATAAAACGTTAATCTTTGGTAATACTCCTTGCTGGTTCACGTTGATTGTTCTATTGAGTTATAAGAAATAATTTTAATTGCATATGGTTGCTCATAATGTTCTGCTCGTGCATAGAGTCATTTATCATTTCACCGAGTCCCAGGCCGGGTAATGTTCGTGCGGAGTTTCTTGCATATGTCACCGAGTCCCTCACTAGAGGGCCGGGTATGTATATTATATATATGATTGGTGATGAGGATGGTTATGATGATGATGATGACGTAGATGATGTGATGACTATTTCACCGAGTCCCTCACTAGAGGGCCGGGTACGTATGATGTATATATATATGATGATTATTTTGCCGAGTCCCTTACTAGGGAAGCTGGGCACCTTATGTTAAAGATATGCATGATTTTCACTTATAAGGTACATGTGTAGCGATATCATGTTTCGACTTATCATGTTGGTATCCTGTCATCTTTACCTTATGCTTTACATACTCAGTACATTGTCCGTACTGACCCCCTTTCCTCGGGGGGCTGCGTTTCATGCCCGCAGGTGTAGACGCACAGTTCGGTGATCCTCCCGCCTAGGATATCTACTCTGCTGATTGGGAGAGCTCCACTGTTCCGGAGCCCAGTCGTTTTGGTACATAACTTTCTATGTAGTCTTTTGCTTATCTATGGGTACGGCGGGGCCCTGTCCCGTCGAGTTTCACTACTATACTCTTAGAGGTCTGTAGACATTATGTGGGTTGCATATATATGTTTTGGATAATGGTCTGGACATGGTTTGTTTGGGATGTCCGCTTGTACAGGGGCAGCCTTGTCGGCTGCGTACATCATTGTGTATTGTGTAGTGGCAGCCTTGTCGGCTTGCGTATGCTATTATGCTTTGGATAGTGGCGGCCTTGTCGGCTCGCGTATGTTGTTACGGTTGAATGGTTATGACTCCTTATGAGGCAGATCCACTTTATATATATATGGCGTTGGGGTTGGCTTGATTTGATTAAATTCCATATTGTCTTAGTTTCAGTTGGTTATACTTAACAGGTTTGTATGTGAGTGTCCAAAACGGGCACTAGTCACGGCCCATCGGGTTGGGTCGTGACAATTATGGCGTAACATGCCTTATATGGGTAAGACATTGAGTTTGAGTCAATGCACCATAGCGATGATAAAATGATGACTACGAAAAATAATATATTTTTGATGAAAAGCCTTGAAATTTATCCAATTGAATTTGCTCCATTCCTTGAAAAGAATGTGGTAGCAACATACGATAACTTTGAAATCTGCGTGTTGACTTGCTCCATTCTATCTTATAAATGTGGTAGCAGTAAATAATTCATTTGAAAGAGGACAAATGATTAACGATATGAAAAAGGGCATGAAGGGACGGAATTATAATAGTCATCATTGTGGTAATTATAAAAGGAAGAACACTATGGGTACTCCAAATAGTCCTTCAAAATGTGAAGGCAGTTTTCATTATCAAAATGGTATGAAAGGACATTGGACTTGTGAATGTTGTCGACCCAATAATTTGACAAATTTATAAATTCTCCATCAAAAGACAAGAAGATAAAATGATGGTACACTTGATCTTTCAAAGTGATGTTGAGGTGTGTCATGTAAATATGATGAATTTTAAAGGCATTACAAAGTGCTTATAATGCAAATTTATGAAACACATATAAATGATTAGTCTATTCCTTGAAGAGAATGTAACTTGTGATGAGTACGTGAATGCTCCACCATTCTATAAGAGAATGGGTCAAAATGTGATAAAATCATTATGGGTTGGATATATGCCACAACTCATCTCTATGGGAGGTTTGAGAAAAATGATATAAGGGTTGTGGTCATTATTGTGTGTTTATACGTCATTATGGTATGTTTATTGTGAACTACCGAAAGGGCAAAAGAAAAAAATAGTTCTTGCCTATAAGGGTTGTGGTCATTATTGTGTGACAATGCAAATTTGTCAGGTCTTGCCTATAAGGGTAATTATCATTATTGTGTGGCAATATAAATTTGTCATTGGTTGTGTACCTATGGTACAACAAAAGTAAAGCAAGAAACATGTCTTGCTTGTAATGTTTTGACCATGAAAATAAAAATATAATTTCCTCCTTGAAGGAGATGTTCACCATAGGAATGGTGTCATGCAATATGTGATAGTTCACAAAATTAATAGCAAGCTCTAACGAGTTGTGTTATTATCAGAGGAATAATATTGGGGTTGTAGTAAGTTTTAAAAAAAAACTTTTTAAGTTTTAGATGAATTAAAAAAAATATTGAGACTATAAATTACGAAAAGATTTAATATCTTTAAATTACTACAATCGAAGCGGGTTATAAATATTGATGTAAACGATTACCCATTTTTTGCTCTTGTTTGTTGCATACAAACATGGACATGCTGATGAAATCACATGTAAAAGTAAACTGTAAGTGTACTGAAATAAAGATCAGTTGGCATGATCAGTTGGCCACAGCGATTAAATGTGATGCAAATATAATTGAGAATTCATGTGGCTTATATGATGAAGAAATAAAAGATACTTCAAGAGTTCTCTTGTGTTGCTTGTTTTCATTGTACCAGCTAAGGTTGGGATTGTAATTCCCTGAAATTTTTGGAACATATAAAAAGGTGAATATGGACCCATTCATCTGCCATGTGGATCATTTGCAACTATATGATAGACGTATCTATGCGATGATCACATGTGCTTTGTTGTCAACTTACAAATTGGTGTTTGTAAGGTTGTTTGCTCGAATTGTTAAATTTAGAGCATAGTTTCAAATTATGAAATTATATTGATAATGATGGTTGATTTAGCAGAAATTGTATGCCTCCAATTATAGCTAAATCATGGTTATGAGAACAAAACTCCCAAATAAGATTTGGTATGAGATAATTTTATTTAACATGTAGCAACACATGTATGCATCAAGCCAACAAGGTTTCCCCATCAAAATTGGTTCAAGGTCAGTAACCAAATAATTTTCATCTAAAATGTTGAATGTGCGATTATGATTTTAATTGTTCCATCACGCACAAAGATGAATTTCCAAATAAGGTTGGGATGAATGTTAGATTTTCTAACATTAGGGGGAGAGATGATTGACAGCTAAAAATTATGTGTGTGGTTTATTATGAATTATCTAGATCCCCTTTAAATAAATATGTGAACTTAAAGTTCAAGGGATAATTCATTTGCATAATATTGCAAATCAAGTGCCAGATGAATGTACTGACACTATGATATAATTCAGCTGCAAATGCTCCATGTGAAGTCCTTGAAGGACAGAGTCTATGATACGCCGGAAGCGTAATAGACCAATCAGTTCCAAATATAAAATTCCTTGAAGAAGGAGAGGAGAAAATGATCAATATGGTCATGATAATGAGGCAAGTGCTATAAGAGAGCACCACGACATGACAATTCATAAAACCTCAGAAAAGGTTCAAGTACCTGGAAAATAATGAAAATGAAGAGATCTCGATAAGTTATGTCTTGTTGGAATCGATAACAAATAAACGTCGACGATATCTTTGATATGAGGTAACGCTCAATGATATAAATTGAGACGAGGATCTTGAATTCAAATCTTTCTTAGAGTGGGACAGATAAATGATTGGCCAAGTAAAATGCATAATTCAAGTATATTTTGTTTCACTTAGAAAAGTGATGTTTTGGACTGGTAGTCCATAAATCAAGGTATAATTTTAGTGGGGTAAAAATAAATTATTATGCGATAGTATAACCGTAAGATATCAAATACGGTTTGTGCCTTGGGGCATAAAGGTTTGTTGGAAAAATTCTGACATTATTAGAGATGTTTTTCTCGTATGGTGGATGCAATGAGGTTTGTTTTGATCTGGCAACATATTTAAAACTTGAATGCATAATGAATAATTGTCATGTCTAGCTAGACGATGAATGTTATATGAAAATCCTTAAAACGATCGAGGTGTCTGAAGCATATAAAACTTTGAAGGAAACTTTTTCAATAAAGCTTCAAGAATCCTTATATGGATTAAAATAATCAAGGAAAAAAAGAGTACAAAAAGAATTACCCTAATTGTCCTTGCATTTTCATGAAAAGATCAGGATCCAAATTTGTTATTATAGTTATGTATGTTGATGACTTGAACGTCATTAGCACTCTTAAAGAGCTTTTAAAAGCTATTGAGTGTTTGAAAGGGTGAAAAGGTCAAGGTAAGACAGAATTTTGTCGTGACCTACAGATTGATAATTTAACAAATAAAATATTTGTCCATCAGTCTACATACACAAAAAAGTTTAGATGCAGTTTTATATGGATAAATCACATTCATTGAGTACCCCAATGATTATGAGATCGCTTGAAATAAAAGATGATTCATTTTGATCTCAAGAGAAGGATGAAGAGCTTCTTGGTGATGAAACTCCATATCTTAGTGCAATCAGGGTACTAATGCATCTTGCTAACAATATTCGATCAAATATCTGTTTTGCAATAAATTTACTGGCAAGATTAGGTTCCTCCCCAACAAAAGAACATTGAAATGGTGTTATGTATATACTTGAATATCTTTGAAGGACCATAGATATGGGTTCATTCTATTCCGAAGAATTCAAGTCAGAGCTGATTGGTTAAGCAGATGCAGAATATTTATCTGATCCGCATAAAGCACGATCTTAAACACGCTATTTGTTGCATATGGAGGCACAATAATATCCTAACGATCAATGAAGCAAATGTTGCTATGCAGAAATAAAGGTCCTCCATGAAGCAAGTCGAGAGTGCGTCTGGTTGAGATAAATGACACACCGTATTCAGGAAATATGTGGTTTTTCTTTGAAAAAGAATTTACCAACCACAATGTACGAAGATTGGAGACATAATCGTAAGAAATTAAGTGATGTTTTAATCAGGGGGAATATAATATGTGTTGCACTCTTTTTTCCTTGACCGATGTTTTGTCCCACTGGGTTTTCTTGGCAATGTTTTTAATGAGGCAACAAATAATGCGTATCAAAAGATATGTGTACTCTTTTTCCTTCACTAGAATTTTTTCCCACTGGGTTTTTTCTTGTAAGGTTTTAACGAGGCACATTATCTATGGACATCCAAGGGGGAGTGTTATAAATCCATTGAATTAAGTGGATTGTCCATTAAGTTTATCATAAACTTATCCTTATCATGGATATGTATTCCCAAGGTGATATGAAACCTTTTTGGGATAACAATGTATCTACTAATGTGACATTAAACATGGTGACCTTTTGATTGATTTCTCTACCTATAAATAGAGATATCATTCACCATTTTAACATACACTTGAATAAGATGAAAGTCTTCTCCAACATCTACTTCTCTTATCTTCTTCCTTTTTACTTGTATTATTTTGAGCTTAGATTTTATAACATTATAAAAATGATACATTTTTTGAAATTTGACAAAATTAGTATAAAGGTAATTTTGAGTAACGTTTTAGATAATATTTTATTCAAAACAATCAATAATAAATTGATAAAAATCTGACCGAATAGACAGACATAAAACGTTATTATCAGTAACGATTTATAATTCACATTGAGGCACGTTTTACTGCTAAACGTGGCTCACAGTAACGTTTCTCTGAAATAACTAAAAAATTTAATATCATACATGCCTCATTCAACTTTATTAAACTTTTCAATATATATATATATATATATATAGACAATACTTTTGCAAGTAAAAGTAGAGTGAGGAGGGATTTTCTACAATATCAATTAATTTCTTTTTTTTTAATAGTTGTTTTGCTTACTTATTGCATCAATTTTAATTCAATAGCTTCTTTATTGATAGTCTAATATTTAAAAATCATAAGAAACCAATTGGTCTAATATTTGGAAGGGTGGTAACTTAGGCTAGAAGAAAATCTCTCATATGATTTATTCACAAATTTTGAAATTGAAATTATACAAGAAAAACTATAATTTGTACAAAGTCTTCCTAAGCTTTTTTTTTCCTTTTTGTTTAAAAAAGTATTATATACGTATAAAAGAGAAAGAAAAGAGAAAATCAAATATATTTCAAGTGAAGGTATGTAAAAAATATATCTATCCATTTTAATAGTGGAAATTTGAATAATAAATGAGGCATGTACAAGATTGAATTTCAATTTTCAACCATTCCAGAGAAACGTTAATTACTGTGAGTCACGTTTTAGCTGTAAAACGTATTTCAGAGTAACGAATTATAAAATATTACTGACACTAACGCTTTATGTCTGTTTACTCTGTCAGAATTTTGTTTTTTGTTATTGAATTTTTTTGAATAAAATATAACCTAAACATTTATACTAGTTTTGTAAAATTAAAAAAGGAACATTTTATCTTGGTGAATTAATTTTAATAATGACTTTTTTTGGGTCAAAAATTTGCTTCGGAGAGAGGTATAGGTTGAGGGTATACTCCTACCCTCAGGTATGGGGCCGGTTCTGCCTTCAGCTGGAGAGGAATATTCAAATAGATAGGATGTTGCCTCAAAAAACTCGAGTCTCAAATAAGCTTATATCAATGACAACTAACCTCATTTTCCACTTAAGGTCAAGATATCAAGCATAATAAGATGGAAAGATTAGTCACAACTTGGTGATGGTTACATGTCGGATCCATAAAAGATATACAAATATACTATTTTTAAGGGATCCAACACAAATACGACAATGTATTATCATGCATGTGCCGAGGGGTGTGATTTCATTGGTTGTGGGTTAGAGTCCCACATTCTTCCTACTGGGAAAAGGCTCCTTCTCCCTCCCCTTCAACAAACACTCTTAAATAATATCATTTTGACTAACTATTTTTACATAAATGAACTTGACTAGACAAAGATTAACCGAAATAATATAGATTAATACAAGGATAATGATTGGTCTAGGCTATACACTGAACGACCTCCGAATGCTATCACACTAACACATACATAACCACAACGTCAATACACGTTTATTTTTTAAGAATCCGACACAAATACGACAACATTTTTAGAGAGTCTGAGCAACATATATAGATGTCCACTAATAAAATCTTAGAAAAAATAAATTCAGCACTACAACATCTAGAAGGGAACTAGGCAAGCTAACTCAGAGATAATATCTCATATGGTCACTCAACTATGAGCTATTTTCATATAAAGTCCCTCAACCTTCATTTTTAACTCAAAAGTCACTCAATTGTGGATTCTTTTCACGAATAGGCTAGCACCTTGTTTGAATGGTTGTTATCTGTTGTATTTTATTGTTAGTTTAAAGACAATATTTGTTTTGATTGTTACTTAAATTCTATTGTATTGTATTGTTTAAATCCATCATTAGGTAACGGCGAAAAGATCCATTTTATGTAATGACCGATTTGGTGTGATCGCGTCGTTACCTTAATATTTTCTTCTCATTTTATTTATTTATTATTTAATTATCATATTTCATCTTTTATCTTATTTTTTTTATAGTAGCTCTATTCCGCACCCTACTCTTTTCTTGTAGGTTTATCATTCAAATTATGGATATGTGTTATTATGTACGACAGAGAACGATACAATCAATTTAAACATTGTATTTGTATTCATCATATCATATATTACTGATAAAAAGTTGAATTACGATTATACCCATGCTATAAATTAAAATGTTATAAAATATTAACTATTTAAATAATAAATTATCATTTCAATTAAAGTGTTAATGACTTTTGGACTTACTTAGATTAATTTCTAATTAAATATCTAATTTAATAATATTTATCATCTATAATCTATACAACAACAACAACAACAACAACAACAACAACAATAATAATAATAATAATAATAATAATAATAATAATAATAATAATAATAATAATAATAAGTTTAAGTCAATAAATCTGAAAATATCTACAAAAATCACTGAACTTTTCCTCTTTTCGTAACTTCTCTCATAAATAATATAGATTCCGTAGATATAGTATTATCTTTATGATAAATTAAAAAAATTAATAATTTAAAAGGGTGCGAATCTACATGGTTTGTTAACTTTAAATTTATTTGTTATTATTTTCTTTATTTACTTTAAATATTCACATTCATTATTCATATCTAATTACCCCTATTCAAATTTATACTCTTATATCCATAACTCTCATCTTTTCATTTTCACAAAAATAGAATATTTAATAAAAAAAATTTAAGATATCTTTTGGTATTCCTTCATCTCTATCTATATAAATTCAATTTTTTTATTTCACGAAACCCCTACCGAAGTTATTATTTTTATTCTATAACTAAAGTAGGTGAAGACGATTCTGAAATTTGATAGGATAGGGAAAAGGAGTCTATATGAACTCGAAAAATTATGTACTTTTTTTTAAATTTATTTTCCATCTATGTTATTACTGAATACACCATTCATGTGGTGCTTTGTGGTTATATTATTGAAGATTTATTTATAATTGTTGCATTTTGTTAATTATTACATACATATTTTTATAGAATTTTAGTCATATTAATATATCTATAAAATTCATATGGAACACACGGTGAAGCACATGTTTGGAAACTAATTAAAATAATACAATATAATATAATATAACATAATATAATATAATACAATACATTATGAAATATACCATCCAAACAAAGTGTATGTGTTGTACAATGGTCCACCTAATTAATCATATTGATGATGGAGTTGAAGCAAATGGTAAAGAGTAGGGAAATTGTGAATTGGCATTGTTGGCTTAAATGAAAATTATAGGTTTAAGTCATCCAAAAATCTGCTCTAAAGAAAATTAGGGGAGTTGATTCGACTAATTTTTAAAATTAAATTAAATTTCATTAATTCGATATTTTAAATAAAAAATTTAGATATTTAAAAACTATATGAAAAGTACTATAAATTGCAATTTTTTGCATATCAATATGATGAAAAATACACCTTAAAATGTTACTCAAAATTCTTATAGTTTGACTCTAAAAATAAAAATCATGACAAGTAAAAGTGAACGGAAAGAATATTAAATACTTATAGTAATTTTATTTTAGCATTTACCTTTAACTTTATTAAAATAGCTTTATACACATCCTATTTTTCGTGTAGTAATTTATCTTTCAAATTACTAATTTGCCGTAATCTGTAGTGACTAAAAATGATATAATCTATTTAAATATTGGATTTATAAAAAAGATAGAGTATAATATAGTACAACACAGTATCATATACTTTCTCCATCCAATAATAATTGTTCAATATACAATTTTGATTTCTTCGATGTTCAATAATATTTGTTCACTTTATGAAATCAATGGATAATTTTGCACTTAATTCCTAATTTATCCTTATTATTAATAATTGTCATTTACCTGTTACATTTTTCAAGATATTATAGTATTATATTTAAAGAGTGATATAGTAAAATTATCTCTGTATTTATAAATTTTTTTAAAAAAATATGTAAAGTCAGTAATGGCCAAGTACTATTAAAAAAAAAGAATAATACGTAAGAACGAAAGTTCTAGTATAGAATTAAGATATAATAAGCAATTAGACTACTTCTTTGCCGGCATATGCATTGGTTAAAAACAATGTGGGTGTGTTTGGTACTATCAATGTCATGTGATGTTTAACGAAAAAAATTTGTTTAGAAAATGTTTCATGATATGCTTAACGAGGTGAGTGAAAAGTAATTTTTTAGGAAAAATAAAATAAATAGAAAGTTTATTCATAAGAATGTCTAAGTATTAATTAAAGTGGTATAAAATCATCCGCGAGAAAAGTCGTAAGTACTAATTAAAGTGGTATAAAAACAATCGCAAGGAAAGTCGTTTCTCCCTTTTTTAGAAAAATAAAATATCTAGAAAGTTTATACATAAGAATGTCTAAGTACTTATTAAAGTGGTATAAATCAACCGCGAGGAAAGTCATAAGTATTAATTAAAGTGGTATAAAATCAATCGCAAGGAAAGTCATTTCTCCCTTTTTTTAGAAAAAAAATATATATAGAAAGTTTTTTCATAAGAATGTCTAAGTATTAATTAAAGTGGTACAAATCAACCGCGAGGAAAGTGGTAAGTATTAATTAAAGTGGTTTAAATCAACCGCGAGGAAAGTCGTTTCTCCTTTTTTAGAAATTTACTTTCGTCGTACCAAACTTGTACCCCATGGATGTTTTCCTAGGAACATAATATAACAATAACAATCATATATTCAGTAAATTAAAGTTTTACGACCACAAATAGTGGGGTGTACGTAGACCTTATTGCTATCTTTATCGGATAGAAAGGTTGTTTTCGAAAGATCCTTGGCTCAAGAAAATATTTTTCGAAACATGTTTGAAACAAATGCAAGAGTAAAAAAAGTTGTAATTAAAATATGGTTTCCTATGAATATTTAGGGAAAACCAAATACAATTCATACCAAAATTATGGAATATTCGAAAGATCATATATTGACTCAAGAAAATATTTTTGTGAACATGTTTAAAAGAAATGGAAGAGTAAAAAAAATTGTAATGAAAATATGGTTTCCTATGATAATATTTAGTGAAAACTACAAACAAGTTATACCAAAATCGTTGAATATTTAATTTGCATTGATGGAGAAACCAATAGAGATGGACAAATCTATTTAAACAAGAACATGTGAAACTCAAATTTGCAACTCAATAAATAGAATATAGGAAGATATACAATAATAGAGAGGCTAGATACATATGGATTCAATTTTGAGAATGAAAATTCTAACAACATTCCTTATAATTGGAATGTTTTTATTTAATAGTTTTGTGAGAGTGAACCAAATATCAAAGAGATTAACCATATTTGCAATGGCAATGTGTATGATAAGAGTGGTCCATTTGCACTAAGTTTGGCTTATGTTGTTGAAGCATTACAAAATGTGACACCAAATCAAGGTTATGATTACTACATAACATCTCCTTATCCTAATGATGCTTTAGCTTATGGCCATGCTATTTGCAACTCCATTATTGAATTTTCAGATTGTGGTCTTTGTCTAAGTAGTGCAAAATCATTCTTGTTGAGTACTTGTGATGGTAGCATTGGAGGTCAAGTCGAGTTTGTTGATTGCTCAATGAGGTACGAACAATACTCGTTTAGCTAATAATCTAGAGCCTACTTTTGCTGACATGATCCACGAAGATTCAATCATTTGTCACTTCGATTCTTTTATGAGGAAATTCTTCTTCAATTTTTGATGTATCCCCCGATTCCAATCTCATTTTGTTCATCTTTTTTTTCCCCATTGTTTTGTTGTTGTAAGGTGTTATTGAGTTAAAATTTCAATTAATGTGATCTCTTCTGTTTTTTATAGGTGCCAAAAGATTCAGTACTCACTACTAGTTATCTAATACACTACAACAAAAATATCATTAGCAGCAATTAATTCTTAATTGTCGCTAAATATGTATTTTTAGCGGTGATTGACACTCTTTGTATATGTCCCTAAAGCCTTTAGCGACTTTGGTTCTAATGGCACTTAACTAATGCCGATAAAGACTTTAGCACTCTCTGTTAATGTCAATATTTAATGCCGTTAAAAGTTATTTTTGTTGTAGTGTACTAATTTTGACAATGTGCATTGTATGTTTGATCTCTATTACGATATAAACTATATATAGGTCTAATTTATGCATGGAAAACACTTGTAATATCAACCCAACTGAAAACAATAAAACATATATATATCATATACAAAATGAAGAAAGGGTTAAACAAAACAATACATTAATTATAATAAGAAAGAATAATCCATAAATAAAGAATTAAATAAGAATTTTAAGATGGCGAAATACAAAAAGATAGTGGACTAACATTTTATGTCCAATTTATAAAGGAAGAAAATGTATACATTAAAAATTGTTAATGAATGCGAAAGTAATAGCGAAAAAGATAAATTTACCTACTTTTGTAGTTGGATATGGTTGTTGAAAAAATTGAACCAAAAACTTGTTAATAAATTTACCTCCACTTTTTTACTAAGAAATGAAGAATGAAGAACAAAAAGGAGTTATTATTGATTTGATTTTAAAAGTTAGTAAGGTATTTTTTAATTAAGAAAAATAGTGAAGGATATTTTTGTAATTTAATTTTAAACTTAAAATATTTCCACTTTTAATATAATTAGTTTTTGGGAATGTGCGTTGCACGTTGTCCTTGTAATTATTACAAGATTTCTATATACTTTTAAAAAAAAAAGAATTTCAGAATAGAAAATATATATGTATTACGCACTAGTTAGAATAAATATTTGTAAATGATTTAAATATAACTAAAACATGTACATAAAATTAAGTAATCAAAAGAGAAGGAGTGTAATACCAAATTAAAGCTTAACATCACATGAACAATTTGACAATCATATCAAATAGTTTTAAAAAATTATAAATTTCACATGAGCTATTAGTTGTGAAGATCTCACATAATGTTTGAAGAGAATATAAAATATTATCAATATCCATTACATTATTATAGTATCATAATAAATTATACAACTTCATATGTACATTATCTTCATCCCACAAATATTCGAAAATAAAATGAAATAGAGTAGACTAAAAACAATAAAATAGCTAATGAATTCAAAAACTTTTCAATAACAAAAATTAAAGAGAGAAACAGTTCCTGTGTAAAGACTGAAGGAACTTCCTCAATATCTAGAAAGCTTAAATAGATTTACCTCTTTTTTTTTATTTATTGCATATATGATGAGCAATTATATTCATCAGCAATCATCCATCAACAATTATACATTAGAATAACTAAGTGTATGCATTAACATAAAGTGATTGTGATGAACAATGTAATTACATCTACCAATAATCATCCATCAACAACTATACATCAAAATAATTAAGTGTATACATTAATATATAAAGTAATATATAAAGTGATTTTGAAAATAATTTTTTGTTACGTATATAGTAAGTCAGGAATTATTGTTGACACCCAATTTTGATCCTCCCGGATAATTAGTTTTCGAGGTTCTTAAATTTCAAATGATTTGAAATAATTAGTTTTATAAAGTCTACAATATTTTAAAGTTACTTTAATTATTTTCTTTTAATATTCATGTTTTACATAATTTTGTATATATTTTATAAACATTTCGAAAATCGTCTCAAAAAGATTTCAATTTTTATGAATATTTTATTAATTTAGTCTAGCATAATTTATAATTGTAATTTTGAGTTATTCAAATCGTTTAGTTTATATTCAAATTAATTATTTTATTTTGTCAAGTTTGAGAAGCTCATTAATTAATTTACGTTAATTCACCGTGATTAAATGATGACCAAACCCACCAATTAATCTTTCGAAATTCATTTGGGTTGTGTTTGATCACTTTTTAAAGCACCAATTTTGGGCCTTTTAATTTGCAAATTCCAGAAAATCCGTCCAGCTCCATCCCCTTTTATGTTCCAATCCAGTCAACCCACCTTTTTTCAATCCCAGCAATTTCCAGCCCACTCCAACCCCGACCCAGCCCAAATCCTTTTCCTCTTCACAAAAGAGAACCTAACAACAGCGGTCAGTCGACTTGTTCAGTCTGCAGTTCACGTGTTCGTCCTTGGGATTGACCCACGTCGCGCCCTAAGGACGATGGAATTGATCCTAGCCCTTTCCTCTTTCGAAGCGGGTTGAATTCTCAAAGAAAAGGTGTTCATCCTAATAAAATGGTGAAAGATTTTGAAATTCAAAATTGGAATGGGTCTTTTCTCATCTAATTTCATCCACTTTCCCCAAAAACGAACTCTAGATTTTCCCCCTCTATATACGCGCATGTTGAGGGGTTGGAGATTTTTGGTTGAAAAAAAAAGGGCGTTGAAGAATTTTGTGTTGGAGAAAATATTGGAAGTTAGCTAAGTGTTGAAAGAAAAAGATATATTTAAGCCAAAGGTTTCCTAGAAATTTTTCCGGTTCAATCTTTGCTCTCATCTGTTTTGCTTTGTTCGTTCAAGTTTTTTCAGTGTAGTAGTTGCTGTCCATCTCTGTTCGCTCCATCCCAGTTCGCTTCCCACAACAAGGTAAACACTAGGGGTGGCAGGGGGACCGGGATATCCCGCCCCGGCCCGCATCCCGCTCCGCCCCGCGTCCCGCCCGGCCCATCCCCTTCTGTTTAAGGGGTTTAAGGGGTGGGGGATGAGGGGACCGGTAAGAGGCCGGTTCACCCCTGAGTCTCGGTCGACCCGGCCCGGTTGAACCGGCCGGTTCGCGGGATCCCCCCCTTATTTTTTTATTTTTTTTAAATTTTCAAAAAGTTACCATTTTTCATCCGTTGGGGAAACTGCTAGTGGGCCCCCCAAACGGATTTTTGCCACTTTTTGTGTTCCCAAACACCCCCTACCACCCCCCTACTTTTAAAACTTTTATTTAAACCCTCAAGTTATAATAATTACACTTTAACCCATTTTTAATATTATAAATACCCCTATTTCCTACAATTTCTTACAAAATCATCTATTCTAATTTCTCTCATCTATTTTTCTATATCCTCTCAACTCTCAACTCTCAAGTGTCAATCTTAACTTCTATTCCATTTTAATTCTCATATTATTATAATCCATATATTTCAATTTTCAATTCGAAATTTTCATATTATATCAATATATATAATTATATTATCTCATATTTGTTATCAAGTATTGGTTGGAGTTTCAAATTACAAGTTACAACAAACCACAAGCTTCAACAATCGGTTTAATGTCTGCTATTAACGCAGACGTTTGGTACATTCGTTTCATAACATTTATATATTTTATTTTCGTCTTTATTTTTGTGTTATTATTCTTTTTATATTACACTTTATATATAATTAAGTATGCGTTCTAGCAAAAAAAAATAGCGGTAAAGGAAAAGAGAAAGCACAAGATAACGAAGAAAGTAGACTTTTTAAATTATTTAATTTTGATAAAAAAAATAGTACAGAAAAAAAGAGTAGTAAAAGTGGTGGTACTTCATCTAAATCAACTAGTAGAGTTAGATTTAACATAAATGATTCTACTTATGTTGATGATACTCCTTATGATATTGATTCAAATGTTCAACTCGATCACGAAAGTTGACGTTATGGTAATATAAATCCTAATGTTGATGAAAATTCAGGTGAAGAAGTAGAAGCTGATTTGGGAGAGGAGGAGTTAGAAGAAACACCTACTAGTCCGATGACAGAAGTTCCAAATGAGACTATCAATTTACCGGAGCAAAATTTTGGACATCCACCCCTTATACCTCCCACAAGGGAGAAGGTGAAGTATCAACGCCCTAAAACTTCTATTGTGTGGCAATTTATGACTTTCGATAAAGAAAATAGTGTTGCTATTTGTAATAAGTGTAAGCAACCTTTTAAACATAAACAAGGTGGGGGGTCAAGGTGGAACGGGGGGATTAAATAGACATTTGTTATCTTGTGTGCCGATTCAATATAAAGAAGCTAAAGCATTAGCCAATAGAAAAAAAGAAATTCCAATTAATGAATTTGATATTACCAGTAATGCATCGGTAGGGGCTTCTAACATGGTTCAAGGAACATTAGATCCTTTTAACCCCGCTGGTCCAATAACACAACGTAAATATAATAAGGAATTAGATCGCGAAAATTAAGCTAAAATGGTTTCTGTTTGTGGTTTGCCTTATAGTTTTCCTTCAAATTTCGGTTTTATTGAATATATTCAACAAACTTATAATCCGGATTATAGAGATTTTTCAAGAAATACTGTTAAATCTGATGTTTTTGAATTTCAAGGTGAACATTGTTAATTTCTTCGTTGTATATTTAGCATATTAGATAGTAGAGTGTTTATAACTTCGGACATGGGTCGTAGTGTTAATGGAAATGATTATTTAACTATTACTGCACATTGGATTGATCATAATTGGAATTTGCAAAAAAGAATTATAAGTTATACACTATGTATATAGAGAAAAACTGGTGCATATTTAGCTTCAAATATTTTAAGTGTTTTAGATTATTACATGATTATAGATAAAATAATGTCTATCGCATTAGATAATGCATCTAATAATACAAACGTTGCTAACATGTTAAAAGTTAGATTATGTCCAATTGACAATAATCCTTTTCATGTTAGATGTGTTGCACATATATTAAATTTAGTTGTACAAGATGGTATTTCATTATTTGATTGTGGTAGCGTAAAAATTGAATATGCCGTTGCCTGGATTTTTCATACAAACAATGCTGCTAGAATTAGGGAATTTAATGAGCATTGTTTACTATGTGAATTGTCACCTAGAAAAATTCCAAAACATATAAAAACAAGGTGGAATTCTCTTTACGAAATGCTTTAGGTTGCTTACAAATATAGAAGATCCATACAAATGGTGTTTAATGCTCATAATGCGGACCCATTAGATAGAATTTGTGATGAAGATTGGGAAGAAATTAAAGAACTATTACAATTTTAAGACTTTTTTATGATGCTACTACCATGTTTTCTGGAATTTATTATCCTACTATTTTATCCGTATTAATAAATATTTGTGCTCTTGCAATTCAATTTTGTAAATATAAAAAAATAGATATATTTAGAGTTGCAATTGAAGGTATGATTGAAAAATTTTAAAAATATTTTTTTTCTATTCCTCAAGTTTTTTTAACGGCTACTTTACTTCATCCTGCTTATAAATTACAAGGTGTGCAAGGCCTTGTTGACACTTTTTATGAAACTTTAGAAATTTTACCGGAAGAAATTCCAAATTGTCAAACGTGTAAGTCTAGCATAAAAGTAGAAGCAAAACTATTGTATGAAAAATATAAAACTACAGAAAATTTTCAAGGAGAAGTTGGTCAAACTTCTAATGTTGAGATTGATTTGTCACTTTCAATTTCAAGTTATATGCGAGGTATTCTTGGTCTTAATTCTATTAACCGTGATGATTTTGAAGAATATCTTAATCAATCTTTAGAAGCATTGGAAATCAAAGATGGCAATGAAGATTTATTAGGATGGTGGAGTAGGCGAAGCGATGCATTTCCAACTTTGAGCAAAATGGTTCGTGATGTTCTAGCTATTCAAGCTTCATCAGTTGCATCGGAGGCTGCTTTCAGTGCGGCAAGGTTTCAAATTGGTGATCATAGACATTCATTGGCGGAAGACAGTTTGGAAACAACAGTTTTATTTAGAGACTGGTCCAATGCCGAAAGGAGGAATAATAATTTGCCAAAGTTAAGTAAAAAACAAGCAAGTTGGATCAAAACACAAATTGAATGCAGTGATGATGAATTAGAGGCACAAGAATTTCTAGCAAGTTTGCCAACACCGGAGGATATCACCATTGATAGATGCGACAATTAGAATTAAATTTTAAAGGAGAAAACAGATATTTTTAGATTACATTCGAGAACTAATTGAAACAGAACCCTTCCTAGAAGGTGGCTGCGTAAAATTAGTTACTCATCTAATATCTGTAACAAATATTAGTTTTACGTATGAGAACTTATTGAAACAGAACCCTTCCTAGAAGGTGGCTGCGTAGATTAGTTACTCCACTAATATTTGTTAATTGTAACTTCTAAGTTCTATTGAATAAATTTGAAGGTTTTAACTTTTATTCAAGTTTTTTTTTTATACAATTATTGTTTTGCATTTTAATTTTAATATATACAATTAAATATATATTAAAGTACTAAACCAACTAAAGTACTAAACTAACTTTAAAATACTTAATTTAAAACTTGTAACTTGACATTTCAAATTTCAAGTTTACAATTTACATTACTTTAAAATACAAATTTAAACTTCTCAAATTTGAAATTTAAAACTTTAAAGTTGAAACTTGAAATTTGAAACATGAATCTTGAAATTTGAAATTGAAACTTTAAATTTGAAAATTTATTTTGATATTTGAAAATTAAAAGTTAAATTTAAAATTTATTAGCTAAAGACGTATAATTTCAATATAAATATATAAGTATTTAAAAACAAAAAAAATCCTCCGTCCCGTCCCGTCTCGTCCCCCCAAATCCCATCCCATCCCGTATATATAGTGGGACGGGATGAAACCTATTTTTTTTTTTCCCCCCAATCCCGGTCTGGTCCAAATCCCCCCTCCCTGTCCCCTGTCCCGTCCCGTCCCCCTTCGTCCCGTCCCCCAGTTCCGTCCCCGTCCCCTTGCCACCCCTTTACACCTCGTAACCCCTTTTATTTAGATTCCGAGTTCAATATGTTGTATTAGAGGTGGCTCTTTGTCGATTTTGTGTTTTGTTTTCAAGTCGTTTTAATGACTGTTTTCTCTGTCTCTTTTTTACTCATCCCGAACTCGTGGTCACTGTATTTGCTTCAAGTATAGTTTGTTTACTGGTTTATCATCGTTTTGTGCTTGTTTTTTTTATTGGAGTAATATTCGTGCTTCCGTCATATGTTTGGAGAGTATAGGGTGCATTATGCAGTCACACATTTTGTTATTTTAGATGTAAATGGTATTTTGTAATTTTGTTCTTCAAAATAGCATGCCTGCAAATCTATCTAGTTTTGAATGGAAATTTCTTTTGTTCGTCCCCTTGTTCATTCGTCACCCGATATTTTTAATTTCTAGATTGTAGTCGAGAATACATTTGTCTCCTTTACTTACTAAAGCATGGCTCAATTTTATTTGGTGTTATTTAAATGACTGTCTTAATAACTATTGAAGCATTGTTCATACCTCCCTTCCTCTTTGAAACTGTAAAAATTTGGAAGTCCGCCCCTCTTTCATGCCTAAAAACTCATGTCTTGTTGTATTATTTTTATCCTTTTTGTTTGATTTGTACATGTGCAAAGCTTTAACTTCATCTTAATATCATATAGCCTGTTTGCCATTTTCTTAAGCATGTTAGATTATAGTATGCATTCTTCCTTATTTAGAGTTTATTGTTGGTCGAAAAGAAAGATTATTCATGTGTATCATTCTGTGGCGAAGAATTGAGTGTCTGTCTACACCACCATTTGTTCTCTAGGATATTGGTATTGTCCACTGTTAATTGGAAATCTCTTTTCTGATTATTGTATTAGTTATTTAAGGTCACTGAAATGCCATAAAAATGGATTTGAAACCCTTTCTGTCATATATCTTTTTCTTTACTATGTTCAAAAGTGAAGTGTTGTAGTATATCGATTCAATTTATTCGATCCTTCTTTACATTAAATCGATTTGTTACTCGTTTATTACTATTTTGTTGGCATGTTGTTGATACCCAAATTTTGACCTCCCCAATGATAAATAATTCTCGAGTTTCCTAATATTCCTAACAAGTTGAAATAGTTGACTATATAAGATTCAAATGTCTCCAATTTATTTTAAAGTAGCTTTAGTCGATTTTTATAGTCTTCAGGCAACCTATATATATTTTTTATGCAATTAGTTTATCTTATTAAATCTTTGAAAATCGTCTCAAATAATTTTACTCTTGCTTAATGCTTTATTAAATTAATTTTTGTAACTTGTAGTTCGGTTCTTTAGTTTATAGTGAAATTTATTAGTTTATCTTGTCATAGTTTAAATAATACATTGTGTTATATAATTTTGTATATAATTAGTTTATTTTTAAAGTATGCGAAAAATCGTCACAAAGGATTTTGATCGTACTTAATACTCTATTACATTGATTTTGTCTAAATTGTTAGTTTTTCATTTGTGAGTCATCAGTTTATAATTAAGTTAACTATTTTGTCTTGTTAAAATTAAGGAAACTCGTTAGTTAATTATGTTAATTCGTCTTACCTAATTTATTTATTTTGCCAAAATTCTCCAAAGCCATCAGTAACGAGAAGTGTTTTGGGTCTTTTTGCTGCAATTCCAGCAGCCCTTTAGACAATTCCAGCCCACTTCGAATTAATTCCCATTTCCCTTTCCCATTCCAATCGACCCAATACCCTTTTTTCCAAATTCTGACCCCAGCAGCCCAAATACCTTACCGCATACCCAGCTCCTCTCCCCAATTGAAGCCCAACCCAAATTCCCAAAATTACCCGGTCCAAACTCCTTTCCCTTTCAGCAAAAGGAAAGCCAAAGCAGACAAAAATTCCCAGAAAGCTACGACCTAACAGCGATACACGTTCCCAAGAGAGACGAAACTACATGGCGATCCCTAAACGTTTGCGCGTGAGTAACGAAATAACGCCAGAGCGCGCCTCATGCGAGCGCGAGTTAACGGAAGGCGATGAAAATGCTCAAATGGTGAGAGACGGCGTCACGCGAGGGATGCCATCGTCTTTCTCCCTGTCTTGTGCGGCATCTGCTCAGCGTTTCACCTTTGCAGAACCGTCCTTGCTCGCACGAGATGTTGCCACGTCGCGAGTCAAGGACGAAGAATGCATCAAAACTGTTGGCCCTGCTGCCAAACCCGGATTCTTGGGAATTTGGACGTTTTCTTTTGTACGGGAGACATCTTTCTTGTGTCCTTGGAGGAAATTCAAATTTTGGGGTTGAAATCAGTATTCCCTCTTTACCCTTTTCCCTCCATTTTCCGAAACCCTAATTTCCTTCCTATATATAATCGTTTCCATTCTCAGAAGGAGGAGGAATTTTTTTTTTGAAGGAGAAAACTGAGAAAATATTGAGTTTTTTTTTTTTTTTTGAGGAGGCGGATTTTTAGCGATTTCTTTTGTTATATTTTGTTCGAAAACAGAGCAAGGAAGAAGCAAATCTCTTAAGCTTTGAAACTCTTAGACGCCTCCTCAAAATAGAAGGAGAGCTTTTCAATAGAGTCTGGTTCTATATCTCTTTTTAGCTGCTCGAAATCAGGCTCGTGTTCGAAGTCTTGGAAGCTCGCTGACTCTTCGCTCACTACTGCCCAGTTTACTGCCTCGTTAAAGGTAACACTTCTTCCCTTTAGCTTCTTCTCCGCCTCCACCTTATCTCGTTGTGATGTTTCAATGTTGGAAAGCTTGGTTATGTGACCATTAGTTATCAGTTACCACTGTCATGTTGTTGTTTGACATGTTGTGTGTATTCCAGTTTGGTTTCATCAAGTCATTTTGCAATATCGAATTAAAGCATTATGGGCTGGCTGCTCAATGTTTCGTCGTCTCTCTGTTTTCCCCGATTTGGAGTTCACTCTGAAAATTTAGGATACTAAATCCGCTCTAAGTTTATTTCATATACCAGTTTCTAATCTGTAAGATGGACAAGATTTGTTACCGCTCATAGACTAGTGTGTTACGTTCCGTTGTCATTCTGAGGTCGCATATCGATGGTAATTACTGTTTATTTGTTCACTTTTGTTTTGAGGCTGAAAGCAACTATGGTTTTGTTATGTTATTTGTCTGGTTTTAAAGATTATGATTATATATATATACATGTGGTAGAGCGTTATCATTTTGGCACATTGAAGTTATTAAGATACTGTAAGAGAGTATAAGTAAAATATAAACCTTGTCTGAAGTATTTGTGCCTAACGGGGATCTTTCTTTGCTTATGAGTGTTGTCATGTTCAAACTTGTTGAAATGACATCTAAAGAAGTTCGATTGAAACGATAAGTTGTCGATGTTTGTTATCATGAGGGTAAAATGTTCCTTGTTCACTGTTAATCTTGTTTGCGAGGTATCATGGGATTGGGTTCTTTTAATCTGTTAGAACTGACTATTCGAAGATATTATCTATATGGGTATGCGTAGGCGGTGTTTACCTTGTCTTGAATCTGCTTGTTATTTCATTTTCGATTTCTTATTCTGTCTTTCCCCAGTTTAAGGTAGGATAAGTAAATTAAAATGTTGGATTTGGAAGGTCTGGTGCGTATTGTTTTTCCGTTTTGCTTAAATGATTTCGCGGGGTTCTAAGATAATGTTAAGTTAGCTTCTAATCGCGAATAATGTCACTGAATCAACTGATTTTTGCTTGCATGTTATTCCGTCTTTGAGATTCAACTTTGCTGGTTTGTTTTGTTAATATGGTTATTCGTAGATTGGAGTATCGTTTAGTCATTGAAATGATCGTTTACTTTCTTATTTTACTTCAATCTATTTTCTTTAACTGTCGAGTCTTCGTAATCGTCTTTCATTTGGATTTCGACCAATAGATAATTAGCTTCGAACAGTCCGTTAAAATATCTCCATATTGCTGCCTCTTGTTATCTCGACAGCTTTGGTGGGTTATTTGTATTAAAATCTAATAAGTGTATGCCTCAATTTTTTTTCTTTGGTGATTAATCTTTTGTTCGATTGTGCAAAATATGAGATTCCTAGTTTTGTTTTTAGCATTAATTGTAAAGTCTCCTTGCCCTTTGAATTAGCACATGTTTGTCTCCCTGCTAATCGAATCTTCACTTTGTTTCGTTCTATTGTCTTTGATCTGTGAGCTTCTCTTTGGTTGGCTGTAGTAAACTTAAATCTTTGGTATGATGTTGTGTTAATTATAGTCGCATATTGCTTTCCCGAACATTATATGAAATTATGACATTTATTTGGCCTATTTAAACTAGATAAGTCACTAAGTGCTCATATTTGATGTCAACAGTGTCTTATTGGTTGGGTTGCTATCACTTTATATTATTTTTCATAATTTCTTATGAATCTCATTTGTTCCTCTCTTCATTTGCATGTAAAAATCCACCCGAGTCCTTGCGGACTTCATTGTATTCTCGCATTTCGGAGAGCCATGAAGGCTCAACTCCTTTCTATCGAGTCAAGCCTATTAAAATTGACGTATAGATACGGAGTTGAATGAATTCGTACGAGATCGGAGAAGCTGGAAGATTTTTATTTGTATCTTTGTCATTTTGGGCTTAAGCCTTTTCTGGTATTATTATTTTATGTTTAGTTTAGGATAGGTACAATCAAATGGTCCTAAGGCCAAAAAAGGAAAAAGGTCAAGAGCCCCAAAAAAATAGGTGGGTCCAAATACCGATCCAGGCGAGCAGAAATTCGGATTTGGACCCAAATCTCTCTCCCTCTTTCTCTTTACATGCTTTTTATTATTTGTTGTTTGATTGCCGTTATGCTTAAGGTTAGAAGATCCGAATCCCCGCGAAACGCCATCTCACTTTAATCGTTTATCTAAATCTATCAAAATTTTAAAGTTCTAATTAAGTTTGCAGAATCTCAAATTAGATAAAAGCTTTATATTCATTTTCAAGCAAACCTATAGTTTTATCGCAATTTTAAACAACTTTTAGTCAAAATAAGTTAGTTATCGGAAAATCAAATTAGCGGATATTTTAGGTGCCTTAAACACCTTTCTAAAATATAAATAGGAATCCCCAAACCCCTTTTAAGTTTTCAAAACGATTGTTCTGTTTAAGTCTTTTGAAAACAATAGTTTTCTTGATTTTTCTCAAAAATTAAGTGGCGACTCTAAAAAAGTCGAAAACCTATAAAAGTTACGAAAATAAAATATTTTCTGATTTCGTATAAAACAGAAATGGCGCTCTGTTGGGGATCTGGAGGATTCTAACCTTAAAACTAATCTACTTGGTTATATGTAATAACTTGCTTACTTGCTTTCCTTTGTTATTTTGAAATATTGTTGCATTTTCATGGCATTCTTCCGCCAAATGGCAAATAGTTTGCATTAGAAAAACGGAAGTTACGTGACTTTTCACGGCTTCTTTTAGAAATACACAAATATTTCATTTGGAAGTATCAAACGAATAGTTGGAATGCGGTCATCCGACGTCATTTGGTAGCTTCACCCCATTGTCTGTCCGACTCGAGTAACCGTCACTTTGAAACAAATTCTAGTAAGCCTAAGATAGAGCGAAATCAAACTCGGAACTTAAGCATTAGCCTAAGACGACTTAATATCCAAGGCGTATTAATTCCATTAGTTGAAACCGCCAAAATCGTGTCCAAGGTCTTCGAACTCACGACACATAATTTTGCTTGACATTTGAATGATGTACGTGTGAATACCAATGTGGGGTGGGTAAACTTAACTAGTTTCTGTTTTGTAGGTATGGATCGATTACCAAGGTTTGGCATGATCATAGAAGCACCGCTTCAACCAAGATGTGGTATGATAATCTTAACAGGGATCATAGAAGGACCCTCAATAAATACGTAGGTGCGCTAACTAAGTTGATCAACATGAAGGGTTAGCCAGAACTGATCGAGGTCCTCACAGGGTATTGGGACAATCAAAGAATGGTATTCTGATTTGGAAAAGCGGAGATTACCCCAACTATCGAGGAAATCCAAGATTGCATCGACACAGTGGGTACTGCTATAGAAAGAAAGGCAAGAAAACAAGAGGATATTTTCATCCCTAATAAACCCTCCGTAGAAAATATCGCGGAATGGCTCGGTTTGGAGAAATATTTTGTTTACCGGTGTCAGGAGTCCAACATATCATTCAGAGACATCTATGTCAGATTTGGGCACGCAAGCTTCTACGCCAAATATAACCAAGAATTCAGAGTCTCTTACAGAGAGTGGAATGAAATTCGTCCTCTAGCATTTGCCATAGCGTTATTGGGAACGATGGTCTTCCCGCATGGCCCAAGTTTGAGCATCAACACCCGAGTTATAACACTCGCGCACACTCTATTCAAAGGGTACGAGAACCAAGAGAACCAAGGGCAAGTGAAATACTATCCTGTTGCTCTGGTCATATTGTCCGACATGTATCGAGCCCTGGAAAAGTGCAAAGAGAGGCATCGATACTTCCAAGGGTGTAACCTACTCCTTCAGTGGTGGATTCTGAGTCACTTGGCAAGGTGCTAGGACTCAGAAGTTGCATACTCTCGATAACAAGAACACCCTTACAGATTTGAATGACATGTTGTACTGGGCAAATCTGGATAATCGGAGAACTAGGGTAAGATGGGCTCAGATCTTTTTCGAATTGAGAGAAGAAGATCTCCAATGGATTGACCGCTTTATCTTAAAAGAAGTCATCGTAGAGGGCCGTAGACAGCTTGTGCTTCCTCTACCAGGTATTCGGGGAATTCGCCCTTATGCACCCTTTAGAGTCTTGCGACAGTTTGAGAGGATGCAAACTACACTCCGAGAGGCGTACTATGGCGCCTATGTATACGATATTGGGGATGACAGAGTACACGAAGCTTCAGAAATGCTGAGGGAATGGAAAGGTGCCAAATGGATGGATAAAGACACCATCGCCCCAGATCGCTTCAACGCCGGATGTGATGAGGGTTACAAAGTTTGGCTGAGAGATAACATACAAAGTATCTCCTCACCAATTCCGCGCAGTTTTCGCAGCGTAACGGACAAGGAAGCCAAAGCAGTGGTCGAGCTAAGAGAGGTAAAAAGATAAGCCCAAGAAATGTATGCCAAATTTATTGAAAATCAAGATGCTCTTGAAAAGAAAACTCAAGAAGTGGAGAGACTAAGGCGCGGTTACGATGATTTTGATTCGTGGGTCAAGGAGAAGATTGAAAGAATGCAATACGAGAGCTGGGAAGAAAAAGAACGCTTGGGTGAAGGTTTCATGCTGATACTACGTTGCATGTTTCAGCAATACAAGATCCAGGAAAACGGCGTCGGAGCAGGGCCATCTGGGACGACATAGTGGACTTCGCCCCTGTGTGGGTTTTTCTACCTGTATTTGTCATTTTAGCCCCTGCGTGAGCCTGCTTTATTTTGTTTTAGTACATTTAAATGGCCCCTGCGTGGGTCTTTCCTTTTATATTTTATTTTGTTTCCCCTTGTGAACACTAAATATTTCATTTGTGAAATTGTTTGGGGGGATTGATTATTCAGTTCAAATTCACGCGTACATCATTCAAATGCGCTAGGCTTACCCTTGGCACAAAAGGGTCCCCCATATGTTTTAGGACGCGACATATGTGCTATTAACTGCTTATGTGTTATGTTGCTGTGAATGAGGATATCGGAAATGCACTTCTTTCTAGAAATTTCCAAATATACACACAAGTCACTATTACAAAATGTCCGACCAAATTTTACGAGTCTTAAGTTTCTCATCCAAAAGACAAATCCCATCTCCAAATCCTAAACACTACTCTACTGTATCAGGAAAGGGAAAAATCACCGCTATGGACAAAATAAAGAGTATCCAAGCTGAGCCAAATGAAGAAAAGAGGATCGACATACATAAGAAGTGTGGAAAGTGTCTGTATGACTTATTGTTTCCTCCTAGGAGCCCCGAAGAGGAAATCAATGAAGAGAGTTATGAGGAAGCACTTGCCCACAAACCTTCTTTCGAAGGACTTCTGGCAAAAGAAGCGTATCCACATGAATGTCGAAAAAGGATAGAGGTCATTTCGTGCGCACTCGTTTTCGAACACTATCAGTCTAGGCATATGCTGGGATCCGTCGAAAGAGCGTCATACCAAGAGGGATCAGGGGATCTCCGCAAGACGTGTGAGTGTCATCCCAACCAAAAGGGGCATACGATAGAAGAATGCATAGAATTCAAGAACGCAGTCTGTCGTTTGTTCAGTATGGACAATATTCCGAACACTTGGGGTGACAGCGTCATCCTTGCATGTGACGAACCGCATCTTGACATACCAGTCACATAGAAGACCATATTCTATTGTTGCTCGTTCACGCCTTTCAAGAAAACGATGATGGAAATTTACTCAGAATTAGTTCAGAATGGAGTCTTCACCCATTTCTACAGAGGCATGGACATGCCGTATTCTCTTCAATACGAAGTTCGAAAGCGTTGTCCCTATCACAACGCCACAGACCACAACATTGAAAAGTATCTTGACTTCCGCCACGACCTCGAATCCCTCATCGACATGGGAAAGATTCAAGTCGAGATTGTCCCCCGTGGTTGAGATGACGTAGAGAAGAAGAATGACTAAGATGTAGTCATCATTTTATATTTAAAGCTCTGTTGTTGCATTTCAATTTCCTTGTAATCGTAATTAATTAATGAAAATATTTCCCTTTGTACTCGAACTACGTTGGGCCTGAATTCTCCTTGTTAGATACGTAGGCAACCTTCAAAGGCTTGGCCCCTATCTTTAAAAATTTTCATTCATTCCCCCACTTGTTACAAGGACATGAGAAGACCAGATCAACGGACATCGAAGAACAGCTGCAAGAAGACCGTAGCTCAACGTGATTTAGCCTTTCTGAGATAGTGTCAAACTAAAAACAAGCAAACTCCTGCTTGTTAAAAAATCTGTTTCTGTCCTTACTCGTGGGTTGAAGATATTCCTCAAACATAGCAACTTGTGTGTTTATCTGCTCTATGTGTGACATTATGCGTTTTGTATTCTGAATCCAAACTGACAAATCTGCCTTTGAGTTGTTTTCCTCCTCAGGTACTTTGAAAACTGATCTGTGTTGATTAAGCTGGCAGATCATCCCTATTTTACCAGATCAAAAGGGCCTGCAGATTCTTTCCCTAGACAAAGCTCAGACAAAGGAAAGACAGTTATGGAAGATAGTAATGAAGAAGTAAGTCTCACCGACGTTATGGTGGCTCAACCCACCATAGCGGACCAAAACGAGTTGATTCTGCAATTGATGCAACAGATTGCAGAAATGAGGGTAGAGATGCAGAGGAGACAAGACTTGCCACCGCCAGGTTTTAATATTAATGCTGCCGACGGAAGGCCTTCTCTCTATTTCCCTTCTTCAAGCATGGATCCGACCCAAAACGTGCCACCTGTTCAGAATCCCTCCATTATAGACCTATCCGCTCAAAAACCCCAATACGCTGCAACTTCCTACCAAACTCCACCACCTCCTCAGAATAATCATTTCCAAATGCCATCTCATCCTCAAAATACCCAACCTCAAACCGCTCCACCACCGCAAAACCAAAGTCAAAATCCAAATCAGAATACTTTTAATCCCCAAACATCCCACCGCCACTTAAATCAGAATATTGATCCTCAGACTTATCCACAGAATTACCAAACCGCTCAAAACGCCCAGAGTCCTTCCGTAGCTCCACCCTTACCTAAAAGAACCACTTTCCAGATTCCCATCACTGCTGAGCACGATGTGCACGGTTCTGAGTCGGACCATTATGAGGAACATGAAAGAGAATGGAGAGCGAAAGAAGAGGCAAAAGTGGATATAAAAGAAGAGATCAAGAAAGCCATGAAAGATCTCCAATGCGTCCCTGATATCGCCGGTCTTAGTTATGAAGATTTGTGTATTCACCCAAATCTGGACCTTCCTGAGGGGTTCAAGATTCCAAAATTTGATACTTTCGGAGGAGTGGGGAACCCTATGGCTCATCTGAGAGCCTACTGCGACCAGCTTGTTGGAGTTGGTAGGGATAAAGCTCTATTGATGCGGCTCTTCACGCCGAAGCCTGTGCGGGGAGGCTCTGGAATGGTTTACCTTCCACGAAACCAGATAATGGCCCAACTGGAATGTTCTGGCCAGAGATTTCATCGATCGATTTGCTTATAACGTAGAAATTGTTCCCGATCGATACTCTTTGGAGAAGATGAAGCAGAAATCCACCGAGAGCTATAGAGAGTTTACCTATAGGTGGAGAAAAGAAGGTGCAAGGGTAAGACCGCCTATGTCTGAAAAGGAAATTGTCGAAGTGTTCGTGCGGGTGCAAGAGCCCGAGTATTACAACAGATCATGTTGCTCGTGGGAGCAAAATTTGCCGAGATAGTCAAGATCAGTGAAACTATCGAAGATGGTTTAAAATCAAGAAAGATAACTCGTGTAGCCATGTCGCCCGGATTTTCAGGGTTGTTAAAGAAGAAGAGAGAGGACGTTGCCGCTGTCTCATATGAGGGGAAGAAAAATCCTAGAAGATCGTCATCATTTCAAGGTCATTCTCGATTTTCTCAATACTCCTACCAAGCTAGTCAGAAAAATAATCCTCCTCCAGTATACCAAAATCCTCCTCCAGTCTACCAAAATCCACCTCCAATTTACCAAAATTCATCTCTCACTTACCAAAATCATCCTCCACTATACCAAATTCTGTCTCCTCATTATCAAGGTATTTCTCCCAACTGTGCTAACGTGCAGTCAAGCTACAGAGCACCCCCTCCTGTTTATCAAGTCCAAGCTCCACTATACCAAATTCCCCTCCGAATTACCAAGCTCCATTGCCAAACTACCAAACAAATCCATATCCCAGAAATCAAGCTCCCCGTCCCAACAACAGAAATTATCAACAGATGCCTCCTCCACAAGGCAGTTATGATCCACCTCGACCTAGATTCGAGAAAAAGCCTTCACAGAACTTCACTGCACTCGCCGAAAGCCGAACAAAACTGTACGAACGACTGACTACGGTCGGATCTATCCACCCAGTGGGGCCTAAGGGTGGCAGGGGGACCGAGATATCCTGCCCCGGCCCGCGTCCCGCCCCGACCCGCGTCCCGCCCGGCCCATCCCCTTCTGTTTAAGGGTTTTAAGGGGTGGGGGATGAGGGGACCGGTCAGGGGCCGGTTCACCCCTGAGTCCCGGTCGACCCGGCCCGGTTCAACCGGCCGGTTCGCGGGATCCCCCCCCTTATTTATTTTTTTAATTTTTTTTTTAAAAAAAGTTAGTGTTTTTCATCCGTTGGGGAAATGGCTAGTGGGCCCCCCAACGGATTTTTGCCACTTTTTGTGTTCCCAAACACCCCCTACCACCCCCTACTTTTAAAACTTTTATTTAAACCTCAAGTTATAATAATTAAACTTTAACCCATTTTTAATATTATAAATATCCCTATTTCCTACAATTTCTTACAAAATCATCTATTCTAATTTCTCTCATCTATTTTTCTATATCTTCTCAACTCTCAACTCTCAAGTGTCAATCTTAATTTCTATTCCATTTTAATTCTCATATTATTATAATCCATATATTTCAATTTTCAATTCGAAATTTTCATATTATATCAATATATATAATTATATTATCTCATATTTGTTATCAAGTATTGGTTGGAGTTTCAAATTACAAGTTACAACAAACCACAAGCTTCAACAATCGGTTTAACGTCTGCTATTAACGCAGACGTTTGGTATATTCGTTTCATTACATTTATATATTTTATTTTTCGTCTTTATTTTTGTGTTATTATTCTTTTTATATTACACTTTATATATAATTAAGTATGAGTTCTAGCAAAAAAAATAGCGGTAAAGGAAAAAAAAAGCACAAGATAACGAAGAAAGTAGACTTTTTAAATTATTTAATTTTGGTAAAAAAAATAGTACAGAAAAAAAGAGTAGTAAAAGTGGTGGTACTTCATCTAAATCAACTAGTAGAGTTAGATTTAACATAATGATTCTACTTATGTTGATAATACTCCTTATGATATTGATTCAAATGTTCAACTCGATCACGAAAGTTTAGAATGACGTTATGGTAATATTAATCCTAATGTTGATGAAAATTCAGGTGAAGAAGTAGAAGCTGATTTGGGAGAGGAGGAGTTAGAAGAAACACCTACTAGTCCTGTGACAAAGGTTCCAAATGAGACTATCAATTTACCGGAGCAAAATTTTGGACATCCACCCCTTATACCTCCCACAAGGGAGAAGGTGAAGTATCAACGCCCTAAAACTTCTATTGTATGGCAATTTATGACTTTCGATAAAGAAAATAGTGTTGCTATTTGTAATAAGTGTAAGCAACCTTTTAAATATAAACAAGGTGGGGGTCAAGGTGGAACGGGGGGATTAAATAGACATTTGTTATCTTGTGTGCCGATTCAATATAAAGAAGCTAAAGCATTAGCCAATAGAAAAAAAGGAATTCCAATTAAATAATTTGATATTACCGGTAATGCATCGGTAGGGGCTTCTAATATGGTTCAAGGAACATTAGATCCTTTTAACCCCGCTGGTCCAATAACACAACGTAAATATAATAAGGAATTAGATCGCGAAAATTTAGCTAAAATGGCTTCTGTTTGTGGTTTGCCTTATAGTTTTTCTTCAAATCCCGGTTTTATTGAATATATTCAACAAACTTATAATCCGGATTATAGAGGTTTTTCAAGAAATACTGTTAAATCTGATGTTTTTGAATTTCAAGGTAAACATTGTCAATTTCTTCGTTGTATATTTAGCATATTAGATAGTAGAGTGTCTATAACTTCGGACATGGGTCGTAGTGTTAATGGAAATGATTATTTAACTATTACTGCACATTGGATTGATCATAATTGGAATTTGCAAAAAAGAATTATAAGTTATAAACTATGTATAGAGAGAAAAACTAGTGCATATTTAGCTTCAAATATTTTAAATGTTTTAGATTATTACATAATTATAGATAAAATAATGTCTATCGCATTAGATAATGCATCTAATAATACAAACGCTGCTAACATGTTAAAAGTTAGATTATGTCCAATTGACAATAATGCTTTTCATGTTAGATGTGTTGCACATATATTAAATTTAGTTGTACAAGATGGTATTTCATTAGTTGATTGTGGTAGCGTAAAAATTGAATATACCGCTGCCTGGATTTTTCATACAAATAATGCTGCTAGAATTAGGGAATTTAATGAGCGTTGTTTACTATGTCAATTGTCACCTAGAAAATTTTTAAAACATATTAAAACAAGGTGGAATTCTCTTTACGAAATGCTTTCGGTTGCTTACAAATATAGAAGACCCATACAAATGGTGTTTAATGCTCATAATTAGATAGAATTTGTGATGAAGATTGAGAAAAAACTAAAGAACTATGACAATTTTTAAGACTTTTTTATGATGCTACTACCATGTTTTTTGGAATTTATTATCCTACTATTTCATCCGTATTAATAAATATTTGTGCTCTTACAATTCAATTTTGTAAATATAAAAAAATAGATAAATTTAGAGTTGCAATTGAAGGTATGATTGAAAAATTTTAAATTTTTTTTTTCCTATTCCTCAAATTTTTTTAACGGCTACTTTACTTCATCCTGCTTATAAATTACAAGGTGTGCAAGGCCTTGTTGACACTTTTTATGAAACTTTAAAAATTTTACCGGAAGAAATTCCAAATAGTCAAACGTGTAAGTCTAGCATAAAAATAGAAGCAAAACTATTGTATGAAAAATATAAAACTACAGAAAATTTTCAAGGAGAAGTTGTCAAACTTCTAATGTTGAGATTGATTTGTCACTTCCAATTTCAAGTTATATGCGAGGTATTCTTGGTCTTAATTCTATTAACCGTGATGATTTTGAAGAATATCTTAATCAATCTTTAGAAGCATTGGAAATCAAAGATGGAAATGAAGATTTATTAGGATGGTGGAGTAGGCGAAGCGATGCATTTCCAACTTTGAGCAAAATGGTTCGTGATGTTCTAGCTATTCAAGCTTCATCAGTTGCATCGGAGGCTGCTTTCAGTGCGGCAAGGTTTCAAATTGGTGATCATAGACATTCATTGGCGGAAGACAGTTTGGAAACAACAGTTTTATTTAGAGACTGGTGCAATGCCGAAAGGAGGAATAATAATTTGCCAAAGTAAAAAACAAGCAAGTTGGATCAAAACACAAATTGAATGCAGTGATGATGAATTAGAGGCACAAGAATTTCTAGCAAGTTTGCCTACACCGGAGGATATCACCATCGATATGATGCGACAATTAGAATTAAATTTTAAAGGAGAAAACAGATATTTTTAGATTACATTCGAGAACTAATTGAAACAGAACCCTTCCTAGAAGGTGGCTGCGTAAAATTAGTTACTCATCTAATATCTGTAACAAATATTAGTTTTACGTATGAGAACTTATTGAAACAGAACCCTTCCTAGAAGGTGGCTGCGTAGATTAGTTACTCCACTAATATTTGTTAATTGTAACTTCTAAGTTCTATTGAATAAATTTGAAGGTTTTAACTTTTATTCAAGTTTTTTTTATACAATTATTGTTTTGCATTTTAATTTAATATATACAATTAAATATATATTAAAATACTAAACTAACTAAAGTACTAAACTAACTTTAAAATACTTAATTTAAAACTTGTAACTTGACATTTCAAATTTCAAGTTTACAATTTACATTACTTTAAAATATTTAAAATACAAATTTAAACTTCTCAAATTTGAAATAAAAAACATTAAACTTGAAACTTGAAATTTGAAACATGAATCTTGAAATTTGAAAATTGAAACTTTAAATTTGAAAATTTATTTTGATATTTGAAAATTAAAAGTTAAATTTAAAATTTATTAGCTAAAGACGTATAATTACAATATAAATATATAAGTATTTAAAAACAAAAAAAATCCCCCGTCCCGTCCCGTCTCGTCCCCCCAAATCCCATCCCATCCCGTATATATAGTGGGACGGGATGGGACCTATTTTTGTCCCCCCAATCCCGGTCCCGGTCCAAATCCCCCCTCCCCGTCCCCTTTCCCGTCCCGTCCCCCTTCGTCCCGTCCCCCAGTCCTCGTCCCCGTCCCCTTGCCACCCCTGGCCCAAACCGGTGGATACCAGTTCTAAATTCTATAGGGCAGATCAAAGATGTGCTTATCATTCCAACAGTGTTGGGCATGATACTGAGGACTGTACCAACCTCAAGCACAAAATCCAGGATCTAATCGACCAAGAGGTGGTCTCTCTTCAACCAGACGCGCCTAATGTCAACACCAACCCTTTGCCGAATCATGGAGGCGGCAATGTTAATATGATAGAGACAGAATGATGATTGGTGCATGACAAAATTGATAACTCCAATCGTTCATGACAAGTTGGAAAGGTCTGTGGCTTCGTTGAGTATCAAAGAGAAAAAAGAGTTCGTTATCTTGACACTTGCAAAGGCTGGTACCATGGTGCCATCAGAAACTCTCGTCAGGCCAAAATTTGTGATTGAAACTTCTGCCGCTCAGGGTATGACCCGTTCTGGGAGGTGTTATACTCCTGAAGAGTTGGCTCTTGGAGGACAGAAGAAGGATCAGGGTAAAATGCCGATAAGCGAAGGTGAAGCGGAGGAATTCTGGAGAAAGATGAAGCCAAAGGATTATTCTATTGTTAAGCATTTGGAAAAGAGTCCAGCCCAGATTTCTGTGTGGGCCCTGCTGATGGGCTCTCAATTGCATAGAAAGGCCTTGATGAAGGGAGGTCACACAACAAAGCGCTGCACATCACTGTCGTATGCCGCGAGAAGGTCGTAAATCGTGTTTGGGTGGATGACGGATCTGGTCTGAATATTTGCCCATTGTCGACATTGAGGCTGTTACGGTTTGATTTGGGGGAACTGGAGCAGAACCAAGTCAATGTAAGAGCCTTCGACGGGGTACAGAGAGACACGTTGGGAGCGGTGAATTTGGTCATCCAAATGGGTCCGGCAGAATTCAGCGCACAGTTTCAAGTCTTAGATATTGACACCAGCTATAACCTTCTTCTAGGAAGGCCCTTCATTCATATGGCGGGATGCTGAAACTCGTTTGGAAGAACGAAGAGCTGGTCATTCATGGCGAAAGTAGTCACTCCGACAGACAGGCGCCGATTATTGATGAGGTATCGCGAGGTACATATTTTTATACGGTGGAGCTGGTAAATGCCACCGGTGAGGACTTGGCCCCACAGACTCCCATGCCTGCCGTGTACAAGATGATCGCTACTGTGATGTTGCAGAGTGGATTTGAACCAGGTTTCGGATTGGGAAGGAATTCCCAAGGAATTGTTGAGCCCATTCAAGTTCCTGTCAAAGGAGTAAGATATGGTCTGAGGTACGTCCCCACAGATGATGATATAAAGGCGAAAAAGAAGATTGATCAAGAATTGGTTAAGTCAATCCCTCATCTGTATCAATCATTCCCGGTTCGAGAGTATGCCGAGCATGACGACCTTGGGGAAGGAATCTGCGGCCTTTTTGAAGAGATAGATGCTGTTATTGAGGAAGGGGTCGAGCTAGCAGGATTCCGCGATGCTGAGCCTGGGGAGATGCTGCAGAATTGGACCTCCACGCCAATTCTGATTCCCCGTACTCCTTGGTATAAGGGCATCATTTGATGCATATTTAAATCGGTGGCGGTCCGGAAGAGGCACGAGACCCACTATTTTGCACTTTTCTTAATTGCTTGAATTTTAAAATTTCCTCGTGATGTTTGAAAAAAAAGGCAACATGGCCCTTTGCCATGGCCAACGTTTGCATTGTTTCCAATTTGAATGAAAGTCTTTTTTATTGAAAATTTATTTATTTACTTATTTGCTATATTTTATTTTCCTAACTTTGTTTATTTATGGTTTCAGTAATATAAGTCTTAAACCTGCCAATGTCATGTCATGTCACGAGCTGAACGAACAAAGTGAGGCAGGTGATGACGAGGTGGATGATTACGAAGAGGAAAATGAGGTACCGGAATATGTTGCTGAAGAATTTCTGCAGTTTGAAAATCAACATAAACCGAATCTAGAGGAAACTGAAACTGTAAATCTGGGAGACCAAGAGTGTGTCAAAGAGGACAAAATCAGTGTTCACTTGAATGAAGCTCAGAGGAAGGATCTAATACATTTACTCACTGAATACATTGGTGTGTTCGTGTGGAAAGTCAGCGACATGCTAGGGCTGAGTACCAATGTTGTGTCTCACAAATTGCCGATTAATCCAGGGTTCAGTTCGGTAAAGCAAAAAACTCAGAAATTCAAGCCTGAGTTGAGTTTAAAGATCAAAGAAGAGATTACCAAGCAGATCGAGTCTCGATTGGTGGAAGTGACACAATACCCAACTTGGTTGGCCAATGTTGTTCCGGTCGCCAAAAAAGACGGGAAAATCAAAATTTGTGTCAACTACAGAGATCTCAACAAAGCCAGCCCTAAGGATAATTTTCCATAAACAAATATTCATATTCTGATTGATAACTGTGATAAACATGAAATATAGTCATTTGTGGATTGTTACGCAGGTTATCATCAGATTCTGATGGACGAGGAAGATGCAGAAAAGACAGCTTTTATTACACCTTGGTGTATATATCATTATAGGGTGATGCCATTTGGCCTCAAGAATGCTGGTGCTACCTATATGAGGGCTATGACGACCATATTTCATGACATGATTCATAAGAAGATTGAGGTGTATATGGATGATGTCATAATCAAGTCCCGCGAGAGTTTGGACCACTTGACACACTTGAAGAAGTTCTTTGATCGTTTGTGTCGTTACAACTTGAAGTTAAATCCCGCCAAATGTGCTTTTGGAGTTCCAGCCAGAAGGGGTATTGAGCTCGATCCTTCCAAGATTAAAGCAATTCAAGAAATACATCCGCCGAAGATGAGAAAAGACGTGATGAGTTTCTTAGGGAGGTTGAACTACATTAGCCGATACATAGCTCAGTCAACCGTGGTGTGTGAGCATATCTTCTTGCTGTTGAAGAAAGACGCTCCGACAAAGTGGACTGAAGAGTGTCAAACTGCTTTTAATGCTATCAGAATTATTTGTCCAATCCACCGATACTGGTTCCTCCGCAAGAAGGGAGTCCATTGTTGCTGTATTTGTCCGTCTCAAATAGTGCATTCGGATGTGTAGTCGGTCAACACGACGATACAGGAAAGAAGGAAAGAGATATCTATTACATAAGCAAGAAATTTACTCCATACGAGTCTCGTTACACTCTGTTGGAGAGAACGTGTTGTGCTTTGACTTGTCTTGCTCAGAATTTGAGGCATTATTTGTCTTCTTATACTGCATATCTCATCTCCAGAATGGATCCGTTGAAGTATATTTTCTAGAAGGCGATGCCAACCGGAAAGTTAGCTAAGTGGAAAATGTTGTTGAGTGAATTTGATATTGTATACGTGACTCAGAAGGCGATAAAAGCACAGGCCTTGGCTGATCATCTTGCAGAAAATCCCGTCGATGAAGAGTATGAACCACTCAAGACTTATTTTCACGATGAAGAAGTATCGTTTGTGGGTGAAGATATTTCTAAAATGTATCCTGGCTGGAGATTATTCTTTGATGGAGCGGAAAATCACCAAGGAAAAGGTATCGGAGCGGTCTTAGTGTCAGAATCTGGTCAGCACTATCCTATGGCAGCTAAGCTCTGGTTTAATTGCACGAACAACATGGCTGAATATGAAGCTTGTGTTCTTGGTCTGAAAATGGCCATAGACATGAATGTACATGAGTTATTGGTTATTAGAGATTCAGATCTGTTGATTCATCAGGTTCAAGGAGAGTGGGCTGTGAAAAACCCGAAGATCATACCTTACGTGCAGTATGTGCAGAGGTTGTGCAAAAGATTTTGTAAGATCGAGTTCAGACATACTCCCAGAATACAAAATGAGTTGGCCGATGCTCTTGCCACCATCGCTTCTATGATTAAACATCCGGATACTGATTATATTGATCCCCTGGATATAGAACTGAAAGAACATCCAGTCCATTGTTCACATGTCGAAGCAGAACCAGACGTTTTGCCATGATATTTTGATATAAAAAAGTATTTGGAGTTCGGGATTTATCCTGAAGATGCTACATCCAACCAAAAGAAGTCGATACGCCGTATGGCTCTCAATTTCTTTCTAAGTGAAGAAATCCTTTATAGGAGGACTCCAGATTTGGGTCTTCTCAGATGTGTGGATGCTGCAAAGCTTATTGAACAAATACATGCTGGAGTCTGTGGAACGCATATAAATGGGCTCACTTTGGCAAGAAAGATCCTTCGAGTTGGTTATTTCTGGATGACTATGGAGAATGATTGTTGCAAGTTCGCGCAGAAATGTCATAAATGTCAAGTGCACGGTGATTTGATCCGAGTGCCGCCTCACGAACTTAATGCTATGAGTTCACCTAGGCCGTTTGTAGCTTGGGGCATGGATGTCATCGGTCCGATAGAGCCCGCCGCTTCTAATGGACACAAATTTATCTTGGTTGCAATTGACTACTTCACCAAGTGGGTGTAAGCAGCTTCTTATAAGTCGGTGACAAAGAAAATTGTAGCTGATTTTGTTCGCAACAATCTAATATGCAGGTTTGGAGTACCAGAATCCATCATCACTGATAATGGTGCAAATCTCAACAGTCACTTGATGAGAGACATATGTGAGCAATTTAAGATTATTCACCGAAACTCAACCGCTTATCGTCCTCAAATGAATGGACCTGTAGAGGCTGCCAAGATGAATATCAAGAAGATCCTGAGGAAAATGATTGACAATCACCGAGGTTGGTATGAGATGTTGCCATATGCTTTGTTGGGTTACCAAACAACTGTCAGAACGTCGATTGGAGCGACCCCATATTTGCTAGTGTATGGAACAGAAGTAGTCATACCTGCTGAAGTTGAGATACCGTCTTTGAGAATCATCCAAGAAGCTGAATTAAGTAATGTTGAATGGGTCAGCAAGCGGATTGATTAGTTAACCTTGATCGAAAAGAGAATGGTTGTCGTTTGTCATGGTCAACTATATCGACACAGAATGATTCGCACTTCGACAAAAGGGTAAGAACCAGAATTTTTGAAATCGGTCAATTGGTACTCAAACGCATTTTTCCTCACCAAGATGAGTACAAAGGAAAATTCGCGCCAATTGGCAAGGACCCTACATGGTTCGTAAAGTATTATCTGGAGGTGCTTTGGTCCTGTCGGAGATGGATGGCACCGCCTGGCCGAAGCCGATCAACTCAGATGTTGTCAAGAGATATTTCGTGTGAAGTTTCAGTTTGTATTTCTATCATTTACTTGTAATTGTTCGATTTTGCTTGTATATGCTTTGTTTAAAATTTTATCCCTCTTGTAATGAACTACGTCTGACCTGAATTCTCAAGAATGAGATAGTAGGCGGCCTATGTCGGCCTCGGTCACCCCCGTTTATTCCTTTAATAATTCTTTGTATTTGAACTACGTTCGACCTAATTCTCAAGAATGAGATACGTAGGCAGCCTACGTCAGCCTCGGTCGGTTTCTTTGTAATTTTCTTATTATTGTCAACCTTGAAGGGGGAACTACGTTTGACCTGATTCCTACCTCAACGGGATACGTAAGCGCCACAAGGGTTCTGTCATATTTCCCGTAAGATTTCTATTCCTCTTTGCACTAGAAACTGGAACAGAATTTTTGAGAGGGTCTCAAAAATTCTCGAGGAGAAGATTTTTCCTCAGCAAGTCAAGACTGAAGATACTTCAAGATTCGCAACTGGGACAAAATTTTTGAGGGGATCTCAAAAATGCCGGGACTTACTCAGCGACAGATGAAAGATAAGCCGATACAGTTAACTGGGACATAAATTTTGAGTATGGCCTCAAAATTTCCACATGGGTTTATCGACAGTCTAGTGTGGCTTTGAATACTCCCCAACGAATAATCAGATAAATCTCCAAGCATCAGGCTCAAAGAAGTTCATTTAAGCCTGACGTGACATGACACTTGGCAGTGACCCTTTTCAAAATACTACTCCTCGAAAATTTATTTTCTTAAAAATTTTCCTTTCATGTTTCGTTTGTTTTGGCATAAAACATTTTTTCTTATCTATCAAGAGTCCGGAGATCAGGAAGATCAACCGGAGATAGCAGGACAAGGAGCAGAGAACTGAAGAATCGACACAGATTAGTCCATTTTAAAACTAATGATTTTTCTGTGGATGCAGGTTTATAGTATTGATCAGAAATCACCAAATTTCTCCAATTGACGAATATGTAAAATCAAGGGGGAAGAAAGCTTTCCTAAAATTAACAATTTTCCTGTAGATGCAGAAATTATTTTATATCACTTATATCGAAGACTTGAGAATATGAATGGTTTATTTCACCCAATTTTAAACAACATGAAGTCTATAAGGACCGTTAAGCTAGATTCAAAGATGAATCAAGCAAAAATCTCAAGAAAGAGTTTACGGCTTTCGTAGAGGATGTCATCTGCATCACATTATCAGATATGATATTATTACTACCCGGAGGGGTTATTTGTTTTATTGTCGATCAAGACAATACACTACCCAGAGGGGTCATTTATTTTATTATCGATCAAGACAATACACTACCTGGAGGGTCATTTTACTGTATCGTCAGTTGAGACGATATGATTACCCAGAAGGCACCCATAAGATTACTATGTTGCTCGATTGAAGCACTATCTTCATTTGATACCAAGGATGACATCAAGAGTTAATATTCATGCCCCGCAAAAGATCATGCATCTCGAGTCAATATTCATGCATCGCGGAAGATCATGCATCGCGGAAGATCATGCATCGTGAGTTAATATTCATGCATCGCGAGAAGATATTCATGCCTCGCATAAAGTAATGCATCGCGAGAAGATATTCATGCCTCGCAGAAATTATGCATCGCGAGAAAATATTCATACCTCGCAGAAAATTATGTATCTCGAGAAGATATTCATGCCTCGCAGAAATTTATGCATCACGGGAAGATATTCATGCCCCGCAGAAGATCATGCATCGCGAGTCAATATTCATGCATCACGGAAGATCATGCATCGCGGGTAAATATTCATGCATCGCAGAAGATCATGCATCGCGAGTCAATATTCATGCATCGCGGAAGATCATGCATCGCGAGTCAATATTCATGCACCACAGAAGATCATGCATCGCGAGTCAATATTCAGGTATCGCGAGTTAATACTCATGTATCGCGAGTTAATATTCATGCATCGCGAGAAGATACTCATGTATCGCGAGTTAATATTCATGCATCGCGAGAAGATATTCATGCCCCGCAAGAAATCATGCACTGCCAGAGAATGGATCGTGCATCTCAAGTGAAATATTTACCCATCGGCATCAGCTGCATTCTTTTATTTTGATAAAAGTAAATATCAAGAAGAGCATCGAAAACAACGTCAAGAGAAATATCAATAATGCATCAACTTTTATTCATTTTGACATCAAATGAAGAATACATCGAAGATTACATTGCAAACATAAGACATAAGCTTTATTTGCTTTACGTCAAACCGACCGAGTTGACGTCAAATGTCAAAGGAGAACAACTAAGTGTCAACACGGTAAAAGACACTATCTTCCATTTGAATTGCATTTTTATGCTAATGAGTTTTATCTCAGCCTTTGTCGAGAGCATCCGAAAGGATGAATTCTCCAAAAACAAACCACAGGTGCGGACGACATAAAAAATGATGCAGCACAACGTGGAACTCTTTCTTAGCAGCGAACTGGGACATAGTCCAGAGAGGAGTGTCAAACTCTTAGGACGTGAGCAGAAGAGCGACTTTTACCACAATCAAACCACACCCCTATCAGAAGGCATGTGGGTTTTTTCTTTGGTTGTCCGTTTTGGTTTTGCATCCGGAATTTTGGTTTACCGGAGGCAAGTTTCCAATCTGGGTGACAATGCGCCAAGAGCTTTGGAAATTATTTCTGTGTAAGTTCTTAAGCATGGGTGTGAAGCGCGCCACATTCATGGCTAAGAGGTTACAAGCCTCCTTCTTATACTCAATTTATTTGTCACTTATTCAGAACCAAAGGTTATCTAACATAATAGATTCCCTTTTCAACCGATTGAGTCGAACTACAAGCAGCCTGATTCCTAAGGTTTAAGGATATGTAGGCGGGCTCAATGCTGAAAACTCGGCTGTATTCAAACATTCGATCTCAAATCTTTCTCCCAAGCATTTCGATCCCCTCATAATCCGGTGTCGAGATGACTTTTGAATTCTTTCAAAATCGTGCGTTAAATCTAGCGTATCGAACTACAAGTGGCCTGAATTCTCATATAGCCTGAGATATGTAGGAAACCCATTTCTGGGGTCCGGCCATAATTCCTTTAGTCCGTACCAAAATCCCTTTCTTAAAGATGAAGGTGTGGTCGGCCAAATTGGGTCAGTCAATTTCATTTTCCTCGAATTTCTTGCATCAATCCAAGTAAAATGAGGGACAGTTGTTGATACCCAAATTTTGACCTCCCCAATGATAAATAATTCTCGAGTTTCCTAAAATTCCAAACAAGTTGAAATAGTTGACTATATAAGATTCAAATGTCTCCAATTTATTTTAAAGTAGCTTTAGTCAATTTTTATAGTCTTGAGGCAACCTATATATATTTTTTATGCAATTAGTTTATCTTATGAAATCTTTGAAAATCGTCTCAAAAGATTTTACTCTTGCTTAATGCTTTATTAAATTAATTTTTGTAACTTGTAGTTCGGTTCTTTAGTTTATAGTAAAATTTATTAGTTTATCTTGTCATAGTTTAAATAATACATTGTGTTATATAATTTTGTATATAATTAGTTTTTTTTTAAAGTATGCGAAAAATCGTCACAAAGAATTTTGATCGTACTTAATACTCTATTACATTGATTTTGTCTAAATTGTTAGTTTTTCATTTGTGAGTCATCAGTTTATAATTAAGTTAACTATTTTGTCGTGTTAAAATTAAGAAAACTCGTTAGTTAATTATGTTAATTCGTCTTACCTAATTTATTTATTTTGCCAAAATTCTCCAAAGCCATCAGTAACGACAAGTGTTTTGGGTCTTTTTGTTGCAATTCCAGCAGCCCTTTAGACAATTCCAGCCAACTTCGAATTATTTCCCATTTCCCTTTCCCATTCCAATCGACCCAATACCGTTTTTTCCAAATTCTGACCCCAGCAGCCCAAATACCTTACCGCATACCCAGCTCCTCTCCCCAATTGAAGCCCAGCCCAAATTCCCAAAATGAAACGGTCCGAACTCCTTTCCCTTTCAGCAAAAGGAAAGCCAGAGCAGACAGAAATTCCCAGAAAGCTACGACCTAACAGCGATACACGTTCCCAAGAGAGACAAAACTACACGGCGATCCCTAAACGTTTGCGCGTGAGTAACGAAATGACGCCAGAGCGCGCCTCACGCGAGCGCGAGTTAACGGAAGGCGATGAAAATGCTCAAATGGTGAGAGACGGCGTCACGCGAGGGATGCCATCGTCTTTCTCCCCTGTCCTGTACGGCATCTGCTCAGCGTTTCACCTTTGCAGAACCGTCCTTGCTCGCACGAGATGTTGCCACGTCGCGAGTCAAGGACGAAGAATGCATCAAAACCGTTCGCCCTGCTGGCCAACCCGGATTCTTGGGGATTTGGACGTTTTCTTTTGTACGGGAGACAACTTTCTTGTGTCCTTGGAGGAAATTCGAATTTTGGGGTTGAAATCAGTATTCCCTCTTTACCCTTTTCCCCCCATTTTCCGAAACCCTAATTTCCTTCCAATATATAATCGTTTCCATTCTCAAGAGGATGAGGGATTTTTTTTTGAAGGAGAAAACTGAGAAAATATTGAGTTATTTTTTGATATATTTTGTTCGAAAACAGAGCAAGGAAGGAGCAAATCTCTTAAGCTTTGAAACTCTTAGACGCCTCCTCAAAATAGCAGGAGAGCTTTTCAATAGAGTCTGGTTCTATATCTCTTTTTAGCTGCTCGAAATCAAGCTCGTGTTCGAAGTCTTGGAAACTCGCTGACTCTTCGCTCACTACTGCCCAGTTGGTTTCCTCGTTAAAGGTAACACTTCTTCCCTTTAGCTTCTTCTCCGCCTCCACCTTATCTCGTTGTGATGTTTCAATGTTGGAAAGCTTGGTTATGTGACCATTAGTTATCAGTTACCACTGTCATGTTGTTGTTTGACATGTTGTGTGTATTCCAGTTTGGTTTCATCAAGTCATTTTGCAATATCGAATTAAAGCATTATGGGCTGGCTGCTCAATGTTTCGTCGTCTCTCTGTTTTCCCCGATTTGGAGTTCACTCTGAAAATTTAGGATACTAAATCCGCTCTAAGTTTATTTCATATACCAGTTTCTAATCTGTAAGATGGACAAGATTTGTTACCGCTCATAGACTAGTGTGTTACGTTCCGTTGTCATTCTGAGGTCGCATATCGATGGTAATTACTGTTTATTTGTTCACTTTTGTTTTGAGGCTGAAAGCAACTATGGTTTTGTTATGTTATTTGTCTGGTTTTAAAGATTATGATTATATATATATACATGTGGTAGAGCGTTATCATTTTGGCACATTGAAGTTATTAAGATACTGTAAGAGAGTATAAGTAAAATATAAACCTTGTCTGAAGTATTTGTGCCTAACGGGGATCTTTCTTTGCTTATGAGTGTTGTCATGTTCAAACTTGTTGAAATGACATCTAAAGAAGTTCGATTGAAACGATAAGTTGTCGATGTTTGTTATCATGAGGGTAAAATGTTCCTTGTTCACTGTTAATCTTGTTTGCGAGGTATCATGGGATTGGGTTCTTTTAATCTGTTAGAACTGACTATTCGAAGATATTATCTATATGGGTATGCGTAGGCGGTGTTTACCTTGTCTTGAATCTGCTTGTTATTTCATTTTCGATTTCTTATTCTGTCTTTCCCCAGTTTAAGGTAGGATAAGTAAATTAAAATGTCGGATTTGGAAGGTCTGGTGTGTATTGTTTTTTCTGTTTCGCTTAAATGATTTCGCGAGGTTCTAAGATAATGTTAAGTTAGCTTCTAATCGCGAATAATGTCACTGAATCAACATATTTTTGCTTGCATGTTATTCCGTCTTTGAGTTTCAACTTTGCTGGTTTGTTTTGTTAATATGGTTATTCGTAGATTGGAGTATCGGTTAGTCATTGAAATGATCGTTTACTTTCTTATTTTACTTCAGTCTATTTTCTTTAACTGTCTAGTCTTCGTAATCGGCTTTCGTTTAGATTTCGACCAATAGGTAATTAGCTTTGAACAGTCCGTTAAAATATCTCCATATTGCTGCCTCTTGTTATCTCGGCAGCTTTGGTGGGTTATTTGTATTAAAATCTAATAAGTGTATGCCTCAATTTTTTTTCTTTGGTGATTAATCTTTTGTTCGGTTGTGCAAAATATGAGATTCCTAGTTTTGTTTTTAGCATTAATTGTAAAGTCTCCTTGCCCTTTGAATTAACACATGTTTGTCTCCCTGCTAATCGAATCTTCACTTTGTTTCGTTCTATTGTCTTTGATCTGTGAGCTTCTCTTTGGTTGGCTGTAGTAAACTTAAATCTTTGCTATGATGTGTTAATTATAGTCACATATTTCTTGCCCGAATATTATATGAGATTATGACATTTTATTTGGCCTATTTAAAATAGATAAGTCATTAAGTGCTCATATTTGATGTCAACAATGTCTTATTGGTTGGGTTGCTATCACTTTATATTATTTTTCATAATTTCTTATGAATCTTATTTGTTCCTCTTTCATTTGCATGTAAAAATCCACCCGAGTCCTTGCGGACTTCATTATATTCTTGCATTTCGGAGAGCCATGAAGGCTCAACTCCTTTCTATCGAGTCAACCCTATTAAAATCGACGTATAGATCCGGAGTTGAAAGAATTCGTACGAGATCAGAGAAGCTGGAAGATTTTATTTTATTTGTATCTTTGTCATTTTGGGCTTAAGCCTTTTCTTGTATTATTATTTTATGTTTAGTTTAGGACAGGTACAATCAAATGGGCTTGAGGCCAAAAAAGGAAATAGGCCAAGGGCCCAAAAAAAATAGGTGGGTCTAAATACCGATCCAGGCGAGCAGAAACCTGGATTTGGACCTAAATCTCTCTCCCTCTCTCTCTTTACATGCTTTTAGTTATTTGTTGTTTGATTGCTGTTATGCTTAAGGTTAGAAGATCCGAATCCCCGCGAAACGCCATCTCACTTTAATCGTTTATCTAAATCGATCAAAATTTTAAAGTTCTAAAAATAAGTTTGCAGAATCTCAAATTAGATAAAAGCTTTATATTCATTTTCAAGCAAACCTAAGAAATTGTTTTATCGCAATTTTAAATAAGTTTTAGCTAAAATAAGTTAGTTGCCGGAAAACCATATTAGTAGATATTTTAGGTGCCTTAAACACCTTCCTAAAATATAAATAGAAATTTTCGAACCCCTTTTAAGTTTTCAAAGATTGTTCTGCTTAAGTTTTTAGAAAACAATAGTTTTTTTGATTTATTTCAAAAATTAAGTAGCAACTCTAAAAAAATCGAAAATCTATAAAACTTACGAAAATAATATAATTTCCGATTCTGTATAAAACATATGTGAAATACGGGGTTCTCATGGATCCTATCCTAACATTTTTCTATTGGGTCACGGAGACCAATTCCTTATTTCGAGTCAGCCTCTCGTTTAAAAGTTGAAAAACCAGTTCTGGAAAAAGGCGTATAGGTCGTGAAAATTGTATACATTAAGTATACACAACAAAGTGCTGCAAATCAGAGTTGAAAAGAGTGGGCCAAAATTCCATTCTTTATTTTAAGATTTGTATTTTGTTGTTTTGGGCCTAAGCCCTTGTCTTTTTTATTTATTTATTATTATTATTATTATTATTATTTTAGAATTTTAGGACAAGTTATAAATTCCCAAAGAAAAATAATCATTTTATGATTAATTTAGGACATATGCAACTCGAGTGTGCCTAAGTCCCAAAGCAAAATGAGCTCAAATACTGGTTCAGGCGGACAAAAATCAGATTTGGGCACAACTCTCTTTCCCTCTTTTACTTTTGCTGTCTGTTTGCTTGTTAGTATTTGTTGTTAGTCTTAAGGTCGAAAAATTCAAATTCCCGCAAGACGCCGTTATGTTATAACTTAACTAAATCGATCATCTCTAAATGGACTTAAAAAATACTAATAATTTTGCAAATTAATATCTCACTTGGATAGTAGGTCAGTGTTTCCCTTTCCCTCATTTTTAAAATGCAAAAAAAAAGGTTTTATTTTTTCAATTCAAATTAAGTTAAAGTTATTTTAGCCAAATAAATTAATTACTAGATAATCGTGTATTAGTGGACATTTCGAGTGCCTTAAAACCCTTCTCGAAGTGCTAATAAGAATTCCCTTAAATATTTTCAATCGATTTGCTGTTTTTATCCTTTGAGAATAAGTTTTCTTCATTTTCTTTAAAAATTAAATGACGACTCTAAACAAGTTCAGAGTTTAAATATTTTCTAAATAAAATAATTATAAAAGTCATTTAAAAATTGAGGATATACATAACATCTATGAGAATTCGACTGGTTAAAGTTGGGATATGTAAAGTTTTTGACTAAAATACATGTGTGTCATATTAAGATGTATGGTAATTCAAAGGACACTTTTGTTCTTAAAGGACAGCTGAGTTTTTAAAGGATACTATTTACTCCCTTTTGTTGTTACAAAACATTTAATCCACGAAACTCTATTTTAGAATGAAAACAAATAATATATTTCGTGAAAATTCTATATGAAAATATAATAGATTAATACCATATAATTATTATTTAAGTTTTATTAATAATATTTAAATATAGTGAAAGGATAAAATTGTAATCCAACTTTAAAGTTAACATCTTACTACTTATAATAATATATATGATATATGATAGTATAGTATAGTATAATATTCACACACGTGCTTATGAAATCGAACAACTACTCATTAGTTGGAAAGGTACAATATAATCTATGTGTAATGGGATTAATTTTAGAAGAAATATTCAAATTTACTTCTCCAATCAAGAGCAATTGAAACTTCTAGACAATATCTTGAAAAGTTTAATTTTTCGGATGAAAATTTTGGAGATTGTCCTCAAATTTAGATTTATCTATAAAATTCAACTACCATGCTATATACCACAACATTTTCCCCAATTTAGAATTTGTGCCAAAAGTAATAATTCCTCCTGGCTATAATAAGTTGTCTTTCAATTTTTCGTATGTTAAACATTCAGATAGCTTCTAGTTATTCAAAATAAATAAATAAATACATAACAATTGTTTCCTTACATAAAGTAGAAACAATTGCTAAAAGTACAATACAAAATATTGGTCAGCTACAATTAAATGTACTACATGCTAAGATTGACAATATGTATATTCATATATAAAAATTGTATATTTCAATAAATTAAATTTGTGATAATTTCTTTAAAATATAACCAAAAGAGGAGATAGTGAAGTAGATTCGCTAATTGAAATCAAGATACTTACTATCCATTATAATAGTTACTTTTTTCTAAAAAAAATTAAATAAAAGAAATATTGAGGAAAGCTACAGTAGTGCATCTGCAGTCATAACTTAAAATTTTATTATGTGCACACCTGATATGCACAATATTTTTTATCCATACAAAGAAAAATATAAAAATAAACATATCCCTCGCATATATTTAACGGAACACAAAAAAAATTGAAAGTTCTTCATCATATAGAAATACTGAACGAGCTAACAGATCGGACAAAACTAACTTCACATGAATATCTGATCTTTAAACAAAACAATTCGTATTCAAGTTTTCGATGGCAAAAAACGTACAATACCTTTTTTTTTCTTTAAGGAAAAGTCACATTGTGTATGGCTAAAGTGAACATAAAAAAGCATTTTTCATCAAAGAAACCAGGGAAAATGAGGGAAAATAAGTTTGCACAACTTTCAAATAAATAAGCATTCTTTTATCAGCGCAAGTCCATTCGACAACCTTTAGTTATTTTAGAAATCACTCGTATTTATAAGCATATCAATAACAAGGAACCAACAAACATTCAGCTACATTTTTTATATCCAAATAACAAATATCCCTTTAGATTCAGTTGTATACTCATATTTCAAATCAAGCAACTGAGAATTAAGAAGAGTGTGAAATAAACTAAGCTTTTCGGAAAGCTAGAAAATAATTTATTTGTTTTTAAAACAACCACGAAATTATTGGACCTTCGCAAATCTTTTGGCAGGTTTGAACTTATATGAATCCGTAGCTGCCGTTTTAAAGTTCATAACTCAGTTTTAAGTTCTCATATAGATTACGAAGTAAGGACGAGTAGAGCAGATTTTAACAAGCCTCAAAACAGAAAAGTTAAACCATTAACAAAGTTAGTCACACATTTGGTGAGTTAACAAACCAACCATTTTTTTTGACTTTCAAAGTATTCATAGTTCATATTAGCCTTTTATACTGATTCTTAGTTAATAATAATCATGGGAAAAAAGAAATTAAAATATCGAAACAAAACAGAGGGATGAAGAGAATCCACCGAATAAATCACATTCTTAAATTCAAAAATAGCAAAATGAAAAGGAGATGGATGCAGACCTTTTTCAGGGCAGCGAACTGAGACGACGAGCTTGAATGAGTTATTCGACTACCACACGAGGAATTTCGGCGAAAATCCGAGTTCCAAAATAGTAAACCCAGAAACTCCAGTTACAGAATACTATTACACTATAAAATCCAATCTCCGAAACCATCTTGTGAACTATTTTTTCATATATGACCTCAAAATTTAATTTTTTTTCGTCACCTTAATCACTGAAAGTAGAGGCTTATTTATAGGGAAAGTTTGGAGCGATTTTTGGGGGAAATCCGTTGGAAAATTCAAACATGAATTCGAATTTCTTTTGCCCTTTTCAAAGCAACAGTGAAGGGGATGGGAAAAGGTTGTGAAATTCGCGAAAAGGGGGAAAAAGGAGACGTGAGGGAGGTGGCTGCTGCAGGTGTATTGTTGCGCCATTTCAGCAGCTACTGAGGTTGATGTATGCTGGAGAAGAGTCACCGGGTATGACTGTTGTACGCTGGGTTCTCGCTATTACGCTGAGGAAGAAGACGCGTGTGTGGATCGGGTCGGTCGGTTTTTTGGTATGTTGTACGCTGCTGCTGATTAGGAATTATTGGGCTGGATCTTTTTGTATTGGAATACAAGAGAATGGGATGATGTGAATTAGAATGAGCTGCTGAAGATATGAAATTGGCCCAAATAAGAAAAGGGGTTAGATCTTTTAAGAAGTAGCCGTATTGAGTTTATTTTAGATGAACTAATATTGATTAATTAATGAGTTTCTTAATCTTAACAAAATATAAAAAATAATTTAATTATAAATTAATTAACTCAAAATTATAACTATGACTTAAACTAAAGTGAATTAATAAAGTATTTAACTAAAACGTAAAATCTTTTGTGATTTTTCTAATATTTATAAAATAACATGATTGTATAAATACACATATTTATAATTTAAAATTATTGAAATAATTTAAAATGACAAAATTACTTTAACAATAACTTGTAAGTATTTTGAATTTCATAAAACTGATTACTTCAAAATCATAACCGTCCTAATAAAATATTTAAATTCTAAAATCTTTTTGAGATGATTTTTGAATATTCATAAAATATAATAATTATATAATTATTGAAACACATATGTATTGTTAAAAATTATTTAAAAACTTGCAAAATATTTTTATTTTTTTTCTTGAATTTATGAAACTAATTTTTTCAAATCGTTTAGAATTGAAGAAGCTCAACGATTGATCTATAATTTGGAGGTCAAAAATTGGGTGTCAACAGCTGTCCCTCATTTGACTTGGATTGATGAAAGAAATTCGAGGCAAATGAAATTGACGAATCCAATTTTGAGCGACCATATCTTCATGCTTTCGGATATGGGATTTTGGAACGGACTTTAGGAATTATGGCCGAACCTCGGAATCAGGTTTCCTACATATTTTAGGATATATGAGAATTTAGGTCACTTGTAGTTCGATACGCTTGATTTGATGCACGATTCTGAAAGAACTCAAAAGTTATCCTTAGATCAAATTATAAAGAAATTAGAATGCTCGAAAATAAGATTTGAGAGAAGTTGTCGAAATACAACTGAGTTTTCAATGTTGAGCCCGCATACATATCCTTAGGCTTAGGAATCAGGCTGTTTATAGTTCGACTCGATCGATTGAAACATAAATCTAGTATGCTATATAACCTTTGATTCTGGAAGAATGACAAATAAATTGAATTATGGAAAAGAGGCTTACAACCTCTTGGCCATGAATGTGGAGCTCTTCATATCCATGAGAAAGAACTTACACGGACATAATTTCCAAAGCTCTTGGTGCATTGTCACTCAGATTGGAAAGTTGCCTCCGGTGTGAGTAAAAAGTTTTCTGAATGCGAAATTATACTGGATAAACCAAAAGAAATACCCACATGCCTTTTATAGGGGTGTGGTTTGATTGTGGTTGAATTCGCTCCTCAAATCGCATCCTAAGAGTTTGATACTCCTCTTTGGACTATGTCCCAATTCGCTGCTAAGAAAAAGTTCCACGTTGTGCTGCATCCTTTTTGATGTCGTCCGTACCTGTGGCTTGGCTTGAGAATTCATCCTCTTGAATGCTCTCAACAAAGACTAAGATAAAACTCATTAGCATAAAATATAATTCAAATGGAGAGAGAGAGAGAGAGAGTGTATTTTACCATTTTCATCCTTATTTGCTCTCCTTGAATATTTAACGAAGAATTCTTTCAATTTAATGTAAAGCAAATAAAGCTCATATATCATATTTTCAATATAATTCTTCATTGTACTCTTTTTTTGATATCGAATAAGTAAAATAGACTGATGTGATATGTTGATGTTCTCTTGATGGTACGAATATGCAATGGTCCTCTCGGCGTTTCGATATGCAATGACCTTCTTGGCAATTTAACTATGAATGACCCTCTCGGCAGTTTGAATATGATGGTCCTCTCGGCAAATTGAAAATGAATGACCCTCTTGACTTTTGAATATAATGACCCTCTTGGCAATTTAATACGAATGACCCTCTTGGCAGTTTGATGATATGAATGACCCTCTTAGCGGCTTGAATATGAATGACCCTCTTGGTATTTTTATATGCAATGGCCCTTTTGGCAATTTAAATATGCAATGACCCTCTCGGCACTTTGAATATGAATGCCCTTTTAGCGCGGCTTGAATAGGATGACCCTCTTGGCAGTTTGATTATGCAATGGCCCTTTCAAAATTTTGAATATGATGTCCCTCTTGACAATTTGAATATGATGACCCTTTTGGGATTTGAATATGAATGGACCTCTCGGCAATTAAAATATGCAATGGCCCTTTTGAAAATTTAAATATGAATGACCCTCTCATCAATTTGAATATGAATGGCCCTTTTGGCGGATTGAATATGATGGCCCTCTTGGCAGTTTGATTATGCAATGACCTTCTCGGCGTTTGAATATGAATGGCCCTCTCGGTGGTTTAAATATGAATGGCCTTCTCGGCTTTGAATATGAATGACCCTCTCGGCAGTTTGAATGTGAATGGCCTTCTCGGCTTTGAATATGAATGGCCCTCTCGGCGGTTTGAATGTGATGGCCCTCTTGGCAATTTGAATATGAATGACCCTCTCGGCATTTGAATATGAATGACCCTCTCGACAATTTAAATATGATGACCCTCTTGGCATTTGAATATGATGGACCTCTCGGCAATTAAAACATGCAATAGACCTTTTGGCAATTTAAATATGAATGACCCTCTCGTCAATTTGAATATGAATGGCCCTTTTGGTGGCTTGAATATGACGACCCTCTTGGCAGTTTAATTATGCAATATCCCTCTCGGCGTTTGAATATGAATTTGACTATGAATTTCACATTCTTTGATCAAGTAGAGGTATTTCACTCACTATCAGATATTTGCTGATAGGTTCTCCCAAAATAGTTGGTTGATAAATATATTATCTTTGATCATCTTATTTTATCCCGCATCCACAAAAAAATGTTAGTTTTGGAACACTGATCTGTGTTGATTTCTTCAAGTCGCCTTGCTTCTTGTCTCGCTATCTATGAAAATTTGGTTGATCCTACGAATCGTCGTAGGCAAAAGACAAGATCATATTTAAATTAAATCACTTGTTATGTATGAAGTTTTAAAAAAAAATAGTTTTAAAGAAAATCTCTGCCAATTAATTGTCACAACATGCACGACACAAACAAACCCATTGTCTCAGATTTTGTCAAGATAGGTAGTTTGTTGGCAACTTTAGAACTCCTTAAGAGTATGTAACATTTAGACACTTGAAGTTGACTTTGATGTTTTGAGTACCCTTGATGGAATTTTTGAGGTCCTCCTCAAAAATTCTGTCCCAGTTAGATGTCTTAGAACAAATCTGATGGTAATCACGGGAGTCATGATATCTTGCAAAATTTTTGAGATTTTCTCAAAATTATGTCCTAGTTGCACATTTCGACATGATATTTGACCCTTGTATGTAAGACATAACTCTTCTTGCCAAATTTTTGAGATCCTCTCAAAAATTCTGTCCCAGTTTCCATTATAAAGGGAAATGGAAATCTTATTGAGAATATGACCGAACCGTTGTGGCGCCTACCTATCCAGTTGAGGCAGGAATCCTGTCAAATGTAGTTCCCCTATCGAGGATTAACAAAATAAGAAATTTTGATAAGAAAACGACCGAGGCCAACATAGGCCACCTACGTATCTCATTCTCGAGAATTCAGGTTGAACGTAGTTCAACTTTAAGGAATGTTTCAAAACATAAAGCGATAATGATCACAAGCAAACTACAATTACAAGGAAATAAAGGAAAGAAGTATCATCATTCAAATGTAGTATCTTTTGACGACATCTGAATTGATAGCTTTTTGCCACAGTCTACCGTCCATCTCTGCTAGAACCAAGGCTCCTCTTGATAGTACTTTGTGGACAACATACGATCCTTGCCAATAAGGTGCAAATATTCCTTTGTATTTGTCTTGATGAGGGAAAATGCTTTTTCACACCAATTGGCCTACCTCAAATGTTCGAACTCTTACTTTCTTGTTGAAAGCGCGAGTCATTCTCTGTTGATACAACTGACCATGACAAACAACTCTCATTCTTTTCTCATCAATCAATGTTAACTGCTCATATCGATCACGAACCCATTCGGCATCGCTCAATCCAGCTTCCTGAATAATTCTCAAAGATGGTATCTCAACTTCAGCTGGTATCACTGCTTCTGTTCCGTATACTAATAGATATGGAGTTGCTCCAGTTGAGGTTCGAATTGTGGTGCGATAACCTAGAAAAGCAAAAGAAAATTTTTCATGCCAACATTTGTAGTTGTCAATCATCTTTCTAAATATCCTCTTGATGTTCTTATTAGCAGCTTCCACAGCTCCATTCATCCGAGGACGATATGCAGTTGAATTACGGTGGATAATTTTGAATTGTTCACATATCTCTTTCATCCAGTGACTTGAGATTTGCACCATTGTTTGTGATGATAGACTTAGGAACTCCAAAACGACATATCAAATTATTGCGAACAAAATTGGCTACGACTTTCTTCATCACAACTTTGTAGGAAGCAGCTTCGACCCACTTCGTGAAATAATCAATAGCAACCAAAATGAACCTATGACCATTGGAGGCAGCATGCTCAATTGTTCCAATAACATCCATGTCCCATGCTGCAAATGGCCAAGGGGAACTCATTTCATTGAGCTCGTGGGGAGGTACTTTGATCATATCTCCATGTACCTGCCATTTATGACATCTTTGGACAAATCGGCCACAATCATTTTTCATAGTCATCCAGAAATATCCCGCCCTTAAGATTTTCTTTGCCAATGTAAACCCATTCATGTGTGTCCCACACACTCCAGCATGCACTTATTCAAGCAATCTAGTGGCTTTGGCAACATCCACACATCTCAGTAATCCAGATCGGGAGTCCTCCTATAAAGAAACTCACCATTCAAAAAGAAGTTCTTCGCCATTCTTTGGATTATTTTCTTTTGATTGCTTGTTACTCTTTAGGGGTACTAGCCAGCTTCTAAGTACCTTTTCACATCGAGATACCATGGATTTCCATCCAATTCTGCTTCCACATGTAAACAATGTGTTGGTTGTTCTTTTAAACCTATCTCAAGTGGGTCAATGTAACTCTTTTCTGGGTGTCGTACCATGGATAATATGGTTGCGAGGGCATTAGCAAACTCGTTTTGTATTTTTGGGGTATGTCTGAACTCGGCCTTTCTAAATCTTTTACATAACCTTCGTACCAGTTGCACGTAAGGTAAGATTTTAGGATTCTTCACAGCCTATTTTCCTTGAACTTGATGAATCAACAAATCTGAATCACCAATTATCAGTAATTCTAGAACATTCATGTCAAGAGACATTTTGATGCTAAAAATAGAAGCTTCATACTCAGCCATGTTATTAGTGCATCGAAATCTAAGCTTTGTTGTTGCTGGATAATGTTGCCCCGATTCAAATATCAACACTGCTCCAATTCCTAATCCTCTAGAGTTTACTTCTCCATCAAAGAACATTCTCCACCCAGGATATGATTTTGATATATTTTTCCCTACAAACAATACTTCTTCATCAGGGAAATATATTCTGAGTGGTTCATATCCTTCATCTACTTGGTTTTCAGCAAGGTGATCGGCCAAGACTTGACCCTTAATTGCTTTCTGTGTCATGTACACAATGTCAAACTCACTCAACAACATTTTCCACTTTGCTAGCTTTCCTGTGGGCATTGCTCTCTGAAATATGTATTTGAGCGGCTCCATTCTTGAAATGAGATGTGTTGTATAAGCAGATAGATAATGTCACAATTTCTGAGCCACCCAAGTCAAAACACAACATGTTCTCTCTAAGAGGGTGTAACGAGCCTCATAGGATGTGATCTTCTTACTCAAATAGTATATAGCTCTCTCCTTTCTTTCGGTCTCATCATGTTGTCCCAACACACACTCAAATGTGTTATCATAGACGGATAAGTACAATAACAAAGGACTGCCTGAACGTGGTGGCACCAATACTGGTGGATTTGAAAGGTAACTCTTGATAGTATCAAAAGCCTTCTAACATTCTTCGGTCTATTTGGTTGGCGCATCCTTTCGTATCAACTTGAATATGGGCTCACATATCACCGTTGATTGAGCTATGAATCGACTTATGTAATAGTCTCCTTAGAAAACTCATTATTCCTTTTTAGTATTTGGAGGAGGCAAGTCTTGAATTGTATTGATCTTGGAAGGATCAAGTTCAATACCTCTTCTGTTAACTATGAATCCGAGTAACTTCCCTGCAGGCACACCAAATGCAAATTTGGTTGGGTTCAACTTCAAATCATACCTACGTAACCTGTCAAAGAACTTTTCCATATGTGTCAGATGATCCAAACTCTCACGTGATTTTATGATGACATTGTCCACATACACCTCAATTTTTTTGTGGATCATATCATGGAAAATGGTGGTCATATCTCTCATGTAAGTGGCAACATCATTCTTCAGGCCGAACGGCATCACTCGATAATGGTAGACTCCCCAAGGTGTAATGAATGTTGTTTTTTCTGCATCTTCTTCATCCATTAGAATTTGGTGGTATCCCTCATAACAATCCACGAAAGATTGCAACTCATGCTTTGCACAATTATCGATGAGTATATGGATGTGTGGGAATGGGAAATTGTCTTTTGGACTTGCTTTGTTGAGATCCCGATAATCCACGCATATCCTAATCTTTCCATCTTTCTTCGCTACGGAACAACGTTAGCCATCCAAGTGGGATATTTGGTCACTTCAACGACTTTTGATTCAATCTTCTTCATGACTTCTTCTTTTATCCTTAAACTCAGATCTGGCTTGAACTTTCTGGTTTTCTGCTTTACTGGGCAATATTCTGGATTGATAGGTAGTTTATGGGAAACAATATCGGTGCTCAACCCTGGCATATCATCATTAGACCATGGAAACACATCAATAATGACTGAGTAGTTTGACCAATTCTTTTCTTTCTGTTGTTCCAAATGGACACTGACTCAAGTTTATTTAACTGACTCATCATTTCCCAAGTTCACTATCTCTTTCTTGTCTAGTTTGGGATTTTTATCATTTTTAAGTTGACTCAAGTCCTCAATGTGGTGTTCATGCATCATTGTTTCCTCATCGTATTCTTCACATTCATATTCATTGACCTTACTTGGTTCACCATGTTCGTGACATGTCATGACATTGGCAGGTTTAGATTCATTTTTACTAAAAAGAACAAATAAATCAACCATGTTAGATAGAAAGATTTTAAATGTATATATTGGAGAGTGTTTTACAAAGATAAAATAATCAATTTAAAATAAACGAGGCTTTCATTAGAATTTTAAAAAGGCGTACAAACTTTGGTCATGACTCATGCCAACATGAGTCATTTCCTTTTTAAATATTACGATGAAAATAAAGTCACATAAAGGGTGGTTTTGGGCCTCATCCGAACTACACCAATTTCAAAAGTAAAAATTCAAATCTTGTCTTTGTCTACCAAGCCATTCGATGAATCATAAGTGGAGTGGCCATCCTATTCTGTAGCATATCTTCAGGTTTGACATCTCGGATAGTGGGTGTTGTGGTGCATTCTTCCAAGATCACAACACAATCTTCTTCATCAAAGAATCTTCCCATCCCTTCTAGTAGACCATCAATCTCAGGCTCTAAAGCTTTAGCAACAAATGACTGGTACAATTCTGGAATAGGCTTCGGTATATCACAACCATGCTTCTTCCTTGCTTCTGCTTCAAATAATTTCTCCTCTATTGGGGTATAACCGACGCCAAAGCAGAAATTTTAAAGTGGGATAGGAAGAGGTTCAGATATGCCATCCAAATTTTTGCCTAATCCACGCCCAGGTTCAAAACCGCTTCTTACCATAGTCGTGTCAAGCATTTTATATATTGGCGGCATTGGTACCTGTGGTGTCGTATCTTCAAAAGCAAAATTCATTATCTCCACCATGTGAAAGTCAGTACTTTGAGAAGAATCTCCAATAACTAGAATGGAGAAGCCAGGAAAACTACGATTACTCCCTTCACCATGGATGACGATTTCATGATCCTCCCAGATGAACTTCAAAAGTTAATGCAATGTGGATGGGACTGCCCCAACCGCATGGATCCATGGTCTTTCTAGCAACATATTGTAGATTGTGGATATACCCATCACCTGGAACTCAGTGACAAATTCTGCAGGCCCCATATGGATGCACAAGTCTACCTACCCCATGGTCTCTCTTTGTGAACCATCAAACGCCCTTACATTCATGCGACTTTGACGGATTTTTCCAACATCATAATTTAGCTGAGTAAGGGTTGATAACGGGCGAATATTGAGTCTTGAACCATTATCAATCAATACTCGAGCTGAAAACTTGTCCCTGCATTTGACAGTGATATACAAGGCACGGTTGTGCATCACTCCCTCTACTAGTAACTCCTCTTCTCGAAAAGAGATTTGATGACTCCCAATGACATGACAAACCATAGTTGCCAGATTCTCACCACTTGTTCCCGTCGGTACATACGCTTCATCAAGTACCTTCAACAATGATTTTTGATGGTACTCAAAACTCATTAATAGAGCCCAAACTGAAATTTGAGCGTGAGTTTTCTCCAAATGCTTGACAATGGAATTCTTCTTAGGCTGCATTCTTCGCCAAAACTCTTCACCCTCACCCTCTGTGATCGGGATTTTTTGGTTCTCCTTTCTTCGTGTTTCCTGAGCTAACTCTTGTGGAACATAACATCTTCCATAACGTGTCATCCCTTGAGCTGTAGCCGCCTGGACAACAAACTTTTCTTTGGGTTGCTCGTTGTTTCTTTTCTTTTCAAAGCGAATGCCTGATGAGGTGTAGTTATTACAACAAACTCTGGACGGGCCTTTATGGTCAATGAGGCCATTGTTGGTATAAGTGAATTGACATTTGCTTCACCACTAGTCCCATAAGCAAGACAATTTTCGTAACTTTCAATCATGTTGATGGTCGCTCCCCCATGATTTGGCAACGGGTTAAGGTTCACATTGGGGGCAGGGGTCTGAAGACTGATGACTCTGTTATCAATCAAGTTTTGAATCTTATGTTTTAAATTGATACATCCTTCTGTATCATGTCCTGCCGCACCATAATGGTAAGCGCATCGTTGATATGCTCGAAAGAACTTTGTTGTAGGATTAATTGTCCTCGCGTCTACTGGTTGGATGAATCCTGCTGCTCTCAGACGCTTAAAGAGTTGGGTACGCATTTCTGCAAAAGGAGTGAAAATTCTTGGAGGCTTTCTTTCCAGATTAGGGCGGGGTAGATTATTGGTATTTGGGTTGTTTTGTCCAGGACTTTGGTAGGCTGGTACATCGGCTTGGTGACTTGGTGGTATATTTTTGTACGTTGGTGGTTGATTTTGGTAGATAGGTGGGAGCTTTATTTGCTTTATATTAAATTGAAAGAATTCTTCGTTAAATATTCAAGGAGAGCAAATAAGGATGAAAATGGTAAAATACACTCTCTCTCTCTCCATTTGAATTATATTTTATGCTAATGAGTTTTATCTTAGTCTTTGTTGAGAGCATTCAAGAGGTTGATTTTGGTATATTTTCTGTTGTGCATAGTAGATTGGAAGTGGAGCTTGTGGAGGTGGTTGGTAATTATTTTTGGTGGAGAATCGGTTGGATTTTCCAATGGCAGAACCATACCCAAAATACTTTTGTGGCCTTGGCCTCGGGCTAAAAGATACAACAGAGACATCTTCTTTCTTTTTCCTAGCGAATCCTGCGGCCATGGATGGTGAGGATTTATTGGTGGCATGCAAAGAAGTGAGACTTGTAACCTTTCCAAATTTTGGACCATCCTCTATGGCTTCTCCCATTCTGATTAGCTCCGAAAACTTTTTTCCCATCATAGGCAACATCCTTTTGTAATATTCAGGCTCTTGAGCTCGAATAAAAGCGGAGGTTATTTCATTTTTAGTCATCATATGTTGTACCTTTGCAGCTTCTTTCCTCCAGCTGCACACATATTCACGATAGTCCTCCGTGGTCTTTTGCTTGATTTTTTCCAAATAATATCGATCAGGGAAAGCTTCGACATTAAACTGAAACCTTTCCAAAAAGTCTTTAGCAAGAGCCCCCATGTAGACCACTGACGGAGCTCTTGAGATGTGAACCATTCCAATGCCTCCCCACTGAGGCTTCGACTAAACAACCTCATAATTAAAGCATCATTTTTACCGATGCCCACGAGTTTATCACAATAAGCTCGTAGGTGAGCCATGGGATTGCCAATACCATTGAAGGTTTCAAATTTTAGAACTTTGTAACCTTCGGGTATTTTTTAGTCAGGGTCCATGCAAAGGTCTTCATACTCAAGTCCTGTCATTTTCCTTGAAGTTTGAACACTTTAAACTACTTCAGAGATGGCCTCCTTCATGACATTCATTTCTTGTTCACGTTTTTCTTCTCTTAGCCTCCACTCCTTCTCCATCTTTTCATAGTGATCCATCTCCGGTTGAACAGGAAAGCTAGGGCATGGTTCAGGGATTATATAGGCTGGTGGAGTTTGGAATGTTACGAAAGGGTATGTCGGTTGGCTAGGCAAAACACATGGATTATTGGAGACTGGGGGTGGGATTTGGTAGGTTGGTGTGAAGTTTTAGGAGTGATTAGTATTAGGTTCTTGGTTTTGATTTGGTAGTGGGAATGGTGGTGTTTGGAAGGAAGTGCCGGCGTAAGGAGCGTTGGATACAGTTAAGTCAATAGTATGAGGATTAGGAGTGGAAATGACGGGTCCTGTGGTATGAGTAGGGAAGTAGTTGGGTAATGGAGAACTTAACGATGGAAAAGGAGGAGGAGGTCTTCTAGTTTCAAGGGGTGGTTCATTCGATGCAATGTCCAGTTTGGCCAGATCCATGGTCTGTTGAAGCTCTTCTTGCATATCTGCAATTCGTTTCATCAGTTGAGAGACCAAATCACTCTGATCAGTCAGTTCAACATTTCTGATGGTAACATCAACTATTCCTGTTTCTCCAGAAGTACCATTCATTTTGCTTTTGCCTTTATCCAAAGAATGATCCGGGAAGGATGGTATGATTGCTTTAGATCTTGTAAAGTAGGGATGGTAGGCCAGTTTGATTTCAACACAGATCAGTTTTTACCTGTAGAGAAAAATAACTCAAAGACATATATGTTAGTCTTTGTTTTTTAACGATATATGCAAATAAAATGACATAAAAATAAACTCATAAATGTCATTTTTCTTCAAGCAGATTAATCCGCAGAAATATTTTGGGTGAACGGGAGGACTTGAATGGAAAGAAATCTTTTTGTGATTGAATTAGGAAGGTCGACTTGTATAAAATACTGTTACATTCTTCCTCTCATATGCTTTGTAGACGAAACTTTCAGAATATTTCACTAATAAGGGAGAATAAAAATTAAAAAGACAGGGACCGAGCCTTAAGTAGGCTGCCTACGTATCCACCAAGGAAATCAGGACCAACGTAGTTTGGCTTACATAAGATTACTTAAAAATACCCTTCTCGAAATTGATATAGAGACTAGGCTCGAAAAGAGCTTCCTACGTCCCCCCTATGGGCTCAAGTCTCGCGTAGTTCTTGATTACAGATAAACTTAAAAACAAAATGATGAACATGAATGATATGTTACATAAACCTAAACCTACCCCAAACTCCTTTCTTTCCTTTTCAACTGTAGGGTGACGATCAAGTGCTCTCATCATCTGAACCTTCTTTTGTTTTCCCTTTTCCTCTTATGGAAGAAACATTCCCAAAATTTAGCTAATTAATGGCCCGTTCAATGTCGGGGATCCTTGCAGTTGCTTTAGAGATATTAATTATCTCTTGATCGATTTTTGCAATATTTCTTTTCACTGAGGATGTTTACATGTCAACCTCAATAATTCTCTCTCGTAGCATCCATTCAGTTTGGTCTAATATTGCAAGTCTCCTTTTGGCTGCAACTATCCTCTTTTTGATCTCGATAAATGTTTTAAACATTGGCTCTTTAGTTTCTCCATCACTAACTAAAGCAATGGGTGGGATTGGTGTGTTGACATCTTTTCCAGACATTCTAGCAAATTGACCTTCCTGTGACGGATGAAATTTTCTTTAAGGGATTTTTGGAGTAAAGGATTAATATATTTCTGAGAAACTTGAACGACATTTCAAGAATAATTTGGACGAACTTTGTTGTTGTGAATTTTTATATATTCTTAGAGTGCTCTAAAAATAATAATGGATTAATTCTGCTTTAGACAAAATGACACATCACAACACATAGCAATTATATCAAGCGGCACACAAATAATTTATATCGCGTCCTAGATTTGTGACCTTTTTATGCCAAAGGTAGGCCTAAACGTCAAACATAATGTGAGTATGATAGATTGATCCAAGCCATTAATTTGTGACAACTCGAATTTGGAAAATAGAGACCGAATATCCATTAAATACTGAAAAAATCGTACAACAAAGATAGGATAAACTAAGCATACTTAAAAATGACACAAATAAAGACAAATCTAAGACTCGGCCTAAATGTTGTTATCAACCACGCTCTGGAGGAAGTGACGATGACACTCCATGTTTCTAGGCCCTGCTCCTGCATTATCCAAATATTGCATTATAGTTTCCATTTGAGCCCACATTTCAGGAGTGACTGCTTTGGTTCAGATATGAGAATTCCTTATCCAGATCGTCGTTCCAATATCCTCAAAACCTTCTTCGCCTTCTGGACTCATGCTACTGCGATCTTCTCGAAGCCACACCTTATATTCTGGAATTTATCTTTCGGGACCATTTTCTATGTCCATCATGAGAATATTGTTCCATCCATGAAGTATCTCTTTGGCTCTAGGAACTTCGAAGTTTGGTTCGAAGGAAATTTCAGAAACCCTCATTTTGGCTCGAAGAGGGATTACTTGTGCTTGACCAAACTATTGAAGTACGCGTACCGAAGCGTATGGTTGGAGACCTTTTAACCCAATAAGCTCTATATAGTATAACCTCCTACATCTGATATAGGTCGGGGAATGTGAGAGTAAGGGATATTTCCATTGAATTTGGTTACTTGTGCGGGAGGCCAGATATCCATACCAGTCATTAGTGCCAACCAGAGATACAAACTTTTTCGTCTTATCGAAAAAGCTGTCAATATGATTTACGTTACTAAAACATATGTCATCCATATTTTTACGCTGGTGAAAATGTTCCATTGCCCACACTTGTAAAAGAAAACTGCAACCTTCAAAGAAGTTTGTTTTCCCCCTCTTACATTTTTCAAGAGCTTGAAATATTTCTGCTAAAATCATGGGAACTAGAGTGAACTCTTCGCCATTAACACCTTTTAAAAGTACACGAGCCACAAAACATATACAGGTGCTGATATGACCATGTTCTCGTGGAAACACTATAGTTCCTAGTAAAGCCATAGTAAATACGGTAGGACGTCTAGCTTGCCAATCAACAAGAGTGCAAGAAAATTCCTTCCTAAACACTTTGTAACTATTCGAGCATCCAAACCTTTCATATAAGTAATCTAGAGAAACCCAATTATGTTCGAAGCATCAAAGTTTCTTTACATTTTTCAGTCCTAAGTAGCGAAGATATTTCTTCCCTGATTGACTGTGAGGAATAATTTGACCTTTTCTTTGATACTTCAAACTGGTAAAAGTAATATATTTCCTCCAATGTAGGTGTTAGTTCAAAGTCTTTGAACGTGACACAACACGGTCTGGATCCCAAAACTGAATCAACGCTCTAATCACATGTTTGTCTGGGTTAACCTTGAATAGCATAAGGAGGCACCCCAGCCTTCTTGCAATTGCTAGTTTTCACTTGGAGTAAAATTTTCCCACCAGGTCTTCAATTTGTACGGGAAACCCTCGACCATCCTAATTTTGGGCACTTAGGGGACTGAATCCATCCTACAAATCAAAAAATAAAATGAACATATAATTTCCAAACTCACTATGTTAAATTTAGGCTTGGATCCATCTATCACGTTGCGCAAAACATGCTCGTTGGTCATTGGGTCGTGAAACCCATCGACATAAGGGTGGACTTTTTAAATGACGAATCGATACCCAGTATCGATCCACCTAAGGCATATGCATGCATGACTTAAATTGAGAGGTGATTTAGCTCTATCTTATGTTTTCTAAGATTTGACTTTCTAGACACAAGGTTCCCGAGTGGACAACTCGAGTGAGGAGGCTACGCGGTCACACGAAAAAAGATCCGGACACCCCGCGCATATGCCATCTCTCCTAATTTTGGAATTTTGAAATAAATTTACGGGTACGCAAAGCACACCTCGCGTGTACGTGTGAATTTCCAAGAAGTGGAGAAATATGAACGGAATGACAATTTATAATGCAGTAAACAAATAAATAATTTATATCAAGCGGTAACAAATAAACAGTTCAGATAAACAAAATAAGCAGTTTATATTACATGAACATGAAAAATAAAGTATTTGACATATAAAATAAAGCAAGCAAGTAACATATGCCAAAAACTTTAATAATTAACCTAAGTCCGTTGTGGTTAGAACCTATTAAATCCCCAGTGAAGTCGCCATTTCTGTTATACCCTATTTAATCGAGGTCAAATCAGTGTACAACATATTGGTGATTTATAAATTAACTTAACTTAAGAAGTCGCCAACTAACTTTTACTAGGGTGAGTTAGGGCACCTAATTTTCTAATTGACTTCATTTTAAGATCTTCTAACCAATTAGAGATTCTAAGGTAAGGGTTCAATTAATCCTAAAGGGAAGGTGTTAGGCATCCTTTAAGATCCGTATTGAAATGGTTAACCGGCCAAACTTAGGTTAATTAATTTTAAAGAAAGATTTGAAAAACATTATTTATTTTAAAGCTCTTTTTTACAAAATTGTATTAGAATGAAAAAGATTTTAAACAAAAGAGTAATTTCTTTAGATAAATTTAGACAAATCCATGACTAAAGAGGGTAATTAAAAATAGACATTTTCTCATTGACTAACAAGGTGATTCCTTTGAGGAAAAAGTTGAAAAATTAGAGTTTAGAACAAAGGAGACGTGAGGGAGCTGGCCGCTGCAGGCGTACTGTTGCGCTATTTTAGAACCTACTGAGGTTGATGTATGCTGGAGAAGAGTTGCCGAGTATGGCTGTTGTACGCTGGGTTCTCGCTATTTCGCTGAGAAAGAAGACGCGTGTGAAAATCGGATCGGATCGGTTTTTTGGTATGTTGTACGCCGCTGCTGATTAGGAATTATTGGGCTGGATCTTTTTGTATTGGAATACAAGACAATGGGCTGATGTAAATTAGATTGAGTTGCCGAAGATAAGAAATTGGCCCAAATAAGAAAAGGGGTTAGATCTTTTAAGAAGTAGCTGTATTGAGTTTATTTTAGATGAACTAATATTGATTAATTAACGAGTTTCTTAATCTTAACAAAATATAAAAAATAATTTAATTATAAACTAATTAACTCGAAATTATAACTATGACAAACATAAAATCTTTTGTGATTTTTCTAATATTTACAAAATAACATAATTTATACATATTTATTATTTTAAATTATTGAAATTATTTAAAATTACAAAACTACTTTAACAATAACTTGTAAGTATTTTGAATTTAGTAAAACTCATTACTTCAAAATCATAACCGTCACTAATAAAATATTTAAAATCTAAAATATTTTTGAGATTATTTTTTAATATTTATAAAATACAGTAATTATATAATTATTAAAACACATATGTATTGTTAAAAATTATTTAAAAACTTGCAAAATATTTTTCTTTTATTTCTTGAATTTATGAAACTAATTGTTTTAAATTGTTTAGAATTGAAGAAGCTCAACGATTGATCTATAATATGGAGGTAAAAAATTGGGTGTCAACAGTCACTTTGATGAATCTGTATATCTAATAGGGGGAGAACATAAGCAATTGGAAAAAGTGAAAGATTAAATTCATTATCCATATATCATTTAGATCCTCGAACAAATCAATGTGAGAAAGAAGTTAAAAAGATTATTCATTTGTAAAATATTGCAATCAATTGCCAAATGCATTACTAACCTTGCAAGGGTTACTAAATCTTATATTCCAGTTGCAAATGCTCCAATTGGAGTTGATGTACCGATAGGACAAATTATTAAAATAAATGAGTCTAATCCACATTTAAAACGTGGTAGGTCAATTCGTTCAAAAGATAAAATCCTCGAAAGAGAAAAAGGAACAAATGGTTATGGAGGAAATTACTTCAGAAGAGGTCTGAGACATAAAAAATGATAAGACCATAAAGAAGGTCAAAATAACTGAAATAATGAAAATGAAGAAATCTCAATAGGTTATATCTCAATAAAAAAGGTGAAAACAAAATAATATTGTGGTGGACAATATTTATGATTATAATGATGTTGAAATGATGTAACAAGGTAAGGAATTTGAACCAAAATCTGTTAATGAATGCAGACGGAGAAATGATAAGTCAAAATGAAAAGACGCAATTCAAGAGAAATTGACTTCACTTGAAAAACGTGAAAGTTTTAAACCAATAGTCCGAACACCTGAAGGTGTCAAGCCAGTGATGTACAATTTTTTTTTTTTTGCAAAAACAAAAAGAAAAAGGTGAAGTCGTAAGATATAAAACACGACTTGTGGTACAAGTTTTTTCGCAAAGGCTTGACATTAATGATGTGGAGACATATTCTATTGTGATGAATGCAATTATCTTTCGATATCTAATAAATCTGGGAGTTCATGAAAAACTTGAAATGCGTTTAATGGATATTGTCACAACCTATTTATATGGCACATTGGACCACAATATTTTCATGAAAATTCCTAAAGAATATAACAATTCACAAGAAATTATTTGATAAGACTTTAGAAATCCTTATATGGATTGAAACAATCAAGGCAGATATGGTACAATCGTCTTAGCCAATATTTTATAAGGAAAGGATACAAAAATGACCCTATATATCCTTGTGTTTTATAAAAAAAAATTTGGATATGATTTTGTGATAATAGATGTGTATGTTGATGATTTAAATATCATTGGTACTTCTAAAGAGCTTTCAAAAGTTTTTGAATGTTTAATGAAAGAATTTGAAATGAAAGATCTTGGTAAGACAAAATTTTGTCTTGGCCTACATATTGAGCATTTGAAAAATGAAATATTTGTCCATCAATCAACATATACAGAAAAGATTTTAAAGTGATTTTAAATGGATAAATAACATTCATAAATAATCTCGATGGTTTTGAGATCATTGACATACATAAAGATCCATTTCGATCTCAAGAAAATGATGAAGAACGTCTTGGCGATGAAACTCCATATCTTGGTGCCATTGGAGCGCTAATGTATCTTGCCAATAATACTCGACTAGATATCTGTTTTGCTGTAAATTTATTGGCAAGTTTTTGTTCATCCCCAACAAAGATATATCAAAATGAAGTCAATAGATTTCTTCAAACAACCATTGATATGTTATTATAATAAATTCAAGTTAGAAATGATTGGTTATAAAGATGCTGGACATTTGTCTGATCCACATAAAGCTCGACCTCAAACACACTATTTATTTACATATGGAAGCACAACTATATCTTCGCGTTCAATGAAACAATTATTAGCTGCTACTTCTTCAAATGATGCAGAAAATAATAGTTATCCATGAATCAAGTCGTGAGTGTATTTGGTTGAGATCAATGACTCAACATATTCAAGAAATATGTGGATTTTGTTGAGTTTTAAAGGTGTGAATATGATATGAAGGGTTGTGACTCTCTTGAAGGGTTGTGACCGTTTGAAAGGTTGTGCCTTTTCCAAAGTGTTGTGACATTTCTGAAAGGTTATCTTCTTTCCAAAGAGTTGTGACCTTTACCCTTTGTTGGCTACAAATAGAGAGGATTTCTCTCATCTTTTCCACATCAAATTCTTTCCTTCTTATGCATACATTTCTTACAAAATAAAATCGATCGATCGTGTTTGTGCGTGTGTTTCGTTGCTGTCATTTTGAGTTCGTTGAAATTATTGAAGTTTGAGGTACCTCTACTTTTTAATGGTTAATCCATTTTATCTTGGGAGGAATTAATATGCAACTTCGGGTACTTGAGGATTTTAAATTTCTTAAGGAGACTCAGTAAATTCTGTGGACTCGGATTAGTTCTTTGCTTTTTCTTCTCATCTAGGTAATCTGAATACAGGAGACAACAAGTTTAAAAAAAATGTATTGTTGGTATTTTCTATGGTAAGAAAATTACTTCTAATTTTTGTGTTCTTTTTATTGAGAAAAACAAGATGAAAAAGAGAATTATTTTATCATATGATAAAAGAGATTTGGAATACAATACTACTTTAATATGTTCGAGTATATTTCCTGTAGTATGTTTTTCTTAGATGGGTAAGATTATTTTAGTTTCTTCCCAAGTGATTTAAAGCAATTCAACCCTTAAGTTTTCTTTTCAATAAGAAAAGTTATTCTATGCATAAAGGTTAAAATATGCACTTTATTTCCCCCCCTATGTTCTTGATTTTACATAACTATTAGAAGAAGTAAACAAACAAATGTTGTCTCCTAACAATATTTGAAAACGACTTTAGTTTCTTGTTGAAATTAAATTTTGTCTTGATGAAAATAGGAATATAGTGAAAACTGAGAAAATGAGAAAACAATTAGCAAGGAACTTGACTTGCATGGAATCATTGCTGACAGATAGATATGATTCAATGAGAGTAAAATTTCAGGTTCTATCTTTATTTCCCTTGATTATTATTATTTTTCTATCCTGATAAGTTATGAGATTTATTTCATAAATGTTAGGATAGATGATCATTATGTGATGATCTCAGAATATATGTTTGTTCTTAGTAATATGTATTCTGTTTAGAGGTAATTTTTTTTTTGTAATTTTCTACTCCATGCGAAATTTGATTGTGTTTGACTTTTGGAGACTAAAATCTTCTAATTTTTTTTACTCCCTTGGTTTGAAGAATATAAGAACTTCACGAACAAATCAAATCGTGCATTAGTTTAAAGAATATAGAAAATTCACCAATTTGTTAAATACTCTATTTGAATGATCTGACTTGAAGATTACAAAATCTTCGTAGGAATATTAAGGTAAAATGATTTGAAAAAGATAAAATCATCATTTTTAGATAGAAACACTGTTATATTTGAGTTTTTTGGAGATTAAAACCTTTCTGGTTTACTACTCTGTCTAAATGTGAAACTGATTCGAAAAATATAAAGACTTCATCAGAATTCAACGTTCATTCAATTAACGATTAGAAGAATATAAAAACTTCATTGTTAAACTATAAAAAGTTGTACAAAGATTGAATCTTTATTGTTAGTGTTCTAAATACTAAGTGGTCTGTCTAGTTGTGACCGAAAGGAAAAAAAACACTAATAACATAAAATTAATGATTTTTGGTCCTGCAATGGGTGTTTTTATTGATTAAATCTCCAAAAGAAGGCTTCGTGCTGCCAATGTGTATTTTAATGATATATAAGTTTAACACATGAAAAGAATATGTGAAAAATAATTTCAAATACTTAAAAATTATTTTTGAGAACATATTTAAAATGTGGGGGTTCTTTACTTGTGATAAAGACAAAATTAGACTTACTATCTAATTTAAATTTGAAAGTACAAGATGTGAAATTTAATGGCATTCTTGTATTATGTTAGACCCACGAAAGTCTTGAATTATATTTGATATTGTGGTTGTTGAGTCTCTCTTTATTAGTATATGATATGACTAGTATAACACCACACAATTATATTACTCTTTCAGAAGAATTATATTCTTTGATGAAAAAGTGTCACTTAAAATAATGTGATTTTTCATTAAAAGATATGTCTATTTGTATAAACATGAACATTGATGAAAACTAATGTTCATGGGTAATACTATAACAAATTAAATGTTATAAAAATGTCCTTATAAAAAGGTCCTTCTACAAAGGACATCTGAGAATGTGTTGGCTCTAAAACAATGTCTCTATTTGACAAAGTTATAACAAGTAAAGAACAAAATATTTATAGAAAAATGTTCCCTCACAGAAGGTCTTTTAAAATCAAGTATTTATGTTTGTTCTTACTTGCTTGAATTAAATTGTCTGTGACACGAACATTTGAGACATGTCAATTACAAAACTTTGCAAAAGTTGATCAACTTAGAAGTTTTGCCTAACTTCTAGTGCAATAAATCAAAATATCAAGTATGTGCTATTGAAAGGAATTTTAATCCATTGGAATTAATCTACACTGACATTTTTTATATGAAGTCAACACCATCTCGTGGTGGAAAAGTTTGACATAAATTTTATTGAAAATTGCACTCGATATTATTATGTCTATTTGTCGAATAATAAGGATGAAACAAGAGAAACATACACACAATATAAAACTGAAGTTGAAAATCAGTTGGATAATTTTTTTTTTCATGATTAGAAATGGTAGATGTGAAGAATATGAATTTTCTTTTGCAAAAATATATTTGAAATATGGAATCATCCATCAAATTGTTTCACATACTCACCTCAATCTAATGAGATTGCTGACAAAAAAACTCAAACTTTAGAGAAAATGTTAAATGTCCTACTTATAAGTTAAGGTTTACCACAAAATTTGTGGGGGTGCTATCATTATTGCAAAAGAGAACAACAGAAACTTGTGTTTTTTCAGGCTTTATTGTATCTTTAAAGAGAATGTCTTGTCGCCTCTTAAAGTATATACAAGTAATAACTCTTGAAAAATAGTGATCTAACGATTTTCAATAAAGTCTATTCCATATGAGAAATGAAAATGAGGAAACTATTTTCAAACGGGTCAAAATAGGACCTATGATTGTGGATTGTATGTTCATTGGATATGCTAAAATGAGTAAAGCATGTTGATTTATGGTTCATAAGTCCGAACCGTCGGATGGTCAAATGAAGGGTCTAAACGACCTTGAAAAAAATTAAAAGAGAATGTACTTAATATTGAGATTCAGAGGCGTAGTATGTAATTGGACAAATTACTTCCTATGGATTTGATTTTGTAATATGTCTTCTTGAAAATGAGTCCATATAGTCAAAGAAGGTTTGTCTTTTGTGGACTCATCCTTTTTTGGAAAGAGGTTGTCAATAGTAGGATAGATTCAATCTTGAGCAACCACATTTGAGAGTTGGTTGATCTTCCTCCAAAAAAGAAACCTTTGGGTTCAACGTAAATCTACGAAAGGAAAGAATGTTGATGAAACTATTACAAATACAAAGTGAGACTTATTGTCATATTCTTTATACAATAAGAAAGCCTTGATTATTTTGACACAAAATAGACTCTAGGATTACATCAATTCAGATGTTAATTGCGCTAGTTGCAGTAATTGACCTTCAAATTCATCAAAATGAATGTGAAAACATATTTTTAAATGCAAAATTGGAGGAAGAAATTTACATGTAACAACCTTAGGGATTTGTGGTTCATGGTAAAGAAAAGAAAGTCTGTAAACTTGTTAAGTCACTTTGTGGACTAAAAACAAGTGCTCAAATAATGACATGTGAAGTTTGACCAAACTATGTTGGCAAATAAATTCAAGATTAATGAATGTGATAAATGTTTTTACATTAAAGAAACTTCAAACCATAAGGTCATTGTTTATTTTTATATTGATGACATGTTGATCATCAAAAGAGACATTTCTGATATAAATGCTACTAAACATATGCTAGAGAGTAACTACAATATGAAAGATATTGAAGTTACTGATGTGATTGAAAAGGTACTTGACAAGTTGAAGTATTTGTGTTTCAATATTTTCAAGACACCAATAATTGTGAATTTTGTACTTCAAAAGAATGAGGGTGAAATTGACTCACAATTGGATTATGCTAGAGTATTGAGAAGTATGATATATATCATGAAGTGTATGCGATCAGATATAGCATGTGATACTAGTAAACTGAGTCGGTTCACGAGTTATCTCAATAAAACTCGTTGGATGACAATGAAAAGAGTTCTGGAGTGTTTAAAACATACTTAAAAAAAACTATTGCTTTGCATTATAACTAATATTCAACAGTATTAGAAGAATATAGTGATGCAAATTGAATTACCAGGTCAAATGAAGTAAAATCTACGAGTGAATATGTATTTACTCTTTGTAAAGTAGCAGTATCTTGGAAATCTTTCAAACAGAAATGCATCGCTCATTCTACTATGAAATCTGAGCTTATCACTCTAAATAAGGCCGGTAAAGAAGTTGAATGATTCTGATATTTCTTAAAAGATTTTTGGCCCAAACCTTTAGCTCTAGTATTCATACAGTGTGAGAGTTAATTTGCAATAGATAGGGTATGTAGCATAATATATAACGGAAAGTCTCTTCATATATGACGTAGACATAATATCGTTAGAGAACTACTCTCTATTGGAATTATCATAATTGACTAAATAATGTCAAAGGATAATGTGTCGGACCCACTTACAAAGGCCTAAATAGAGAGAGAATTGATCGATTATCAAAGGGAACGAGACTATGGCTGATGACAAGTCATTGTGGCAGTAACTCTACCTAGAAGACTGGAGATCCCAAGATCTAGGTTTAAGGAAATTAAACAAAATCATTGATGAGGGTTCAACATTGTCAAAATATTTTTTTATGGTCCATTCACATGATAAGACAGTAGAAAATGTTCAGTAACAAGGATAAATGCATTAGGATTTTTTAATGGTTTCTAAGTTTGATACAGGGTATATCTAATAGTTTATCTACGAGATAACACATTTAGACATTACCTATGTAACTGTGAAGTGTAAGTCGATTTAAGAAGAATTCGGTAAGGCTACTTCTCCATGTACTTATAAATCAAGACATGTTCATGACCGAAACAAACAAAACAATGAGAACCAAAAATAGTTCAAGGCTTGATTGTGTGACTTATGTTGTCTAGGTATACACCAAAGCTCGACGGTTCAAAGATATCAAATCTACCGATTGACTGTTCACTATGGAAAGTTCAGAGGGAAACCCATTTATCCAAATGCAATCAATCCTTACTTAGAAATTATACAACTTTTCATGCATATGTATGTTTTAACAATAGCCATTCCCTATTCATGTGGGGGATTGTTAAGTTTTGAAGGTGTGCACAGGAAATGAAGGGTTGTGACTCTCCTGAAGGGTTGTGACTATGTTGAAGGTTTGTGAACTTTATGAAAGATTGTGTCCTTTCTAAAGTGTTGTGAACGTTTAGAAGGTTGTGCCTTTTTCAAAGTGTTGTGACATTTCTGAAAGATTGTCTTCTTTCCAAATAGTTGTAACCTTTACTTTTTATTGACTATAAATAGAGATGATTTCTCTCATTTTTCCATAGGGGTGTCAAAAATGAACCCAAACATAGGTAATTTGCCCAGAATTTTAAGGGTTGAGCTCAAGATAATTTGTTTTAAAACTTTTTACTAAGATAAAACTTTCAAAATTTATCTATCCATTTGTTACTTTTTAACAAAAATTCTTGAGCGAAAATTCAAATTGTGATTATAAAAGTTAAATATCAATATGTTAAATTATTGAGATTAATCGGGTCAAATTGGGCGGGTCAAGATCCAACCTGTTTTTTAGCCCATTTGAGCAAAACCCATTTGAGCCCAAAGTAAAGTTGGGCGGGTCAAGACCCAACCCGATTTCTATTTCAATCCATTTTAATATCTCTAATTCAACCCAACCTGTCCGTTTGACACTCCTATTTTTCCACATCGAATTCTTTCCTTAATGGGTAGTAATTTTCAAGGTTTAGTGTAAAGTTTATGACACCCTTTGGTATTCCTCTATGTAATTCTATAAATAGTGGTGTTGATAATAATGTTTAGCACACTTGAAAGAAAGAAAGAAAGTTATCTTATATTGTTCTTCTTGTCTTATATTGCTCTTGTAATCATCTTTATATTGTTATTTTATTCTTAAGTTTTGCAACAATATATAAATTAAACAAAAAGGATCTGTAAAAATATTAAGTTTGAACTCAACAACTTAAAAAGACTAAAACCCGAGTACTTAATTACAAAAGAGAAATGAAAACAAGAAATAATTTTGACTGATTCCTATTTTCCACTATAGTGGCACACGAATAAACATCAAGTACATGAATACTTGAAAGTGAAAACCCCAACATAAATGAGAAGTGATAGATTAATCTCTATCACACGTCCAATACACCACATACAAATATAGAGGCAAGTACAACATAAACTAAAAATTCAAGAAAACAATAGTAGATAGTAAACACTGGCAATAACACTATGACTCAAAACTTTAGGAGAAATGAAGAAAAAAAAGCTACACCCCATAGATCAATCCAAATCTTTATTGCACGAAAAGTCCGAATAGAGCCTTGAAGCTTGCCCAAGCTCGGAAAATTGACACTTAAACATGTTAGACGATCAAGAAAGATCAAAATTCTCTATGATTTTTCAAGTGAACGAGTATTGCTCGTACCTCATTGAACAATCAATAAGTTCAATTTGTGCTCCAATACCACGATCGCAAGCAGTAATCAAGTAAGATTTTGCATAATTTGCACAAATAGCACAATCAGAATTTTTTAAACTTGAACTACATGTAGCATGGCCATAAGCTAAAGCATCATTAGGATAAGGAGATGTTACATAATAATTATAACCTTGACTAATTGGTGTCTCATTTTGTAAAGCTTCAAGAACATAAGCCAAACTTTTTGCAAATGAACCACTCATATCATACTTATTACCATTGCAAACATAGCTCACAACTTTCATATTTGGTTCACTTTTCCCAAAACTAGTAAACCCCAAAAATCCAATAATAGTAAAAGTTGTTAAAGCTCTCATGTTTGAAACAGAATAATCCATGTTTTTTTGTATTACTATAGCTTAATTTCTAGTATTTATATTGTGTTTCAAATTTAGGTGTCTCAAGTAGTTATTTAAATAAAATGGTGATTGCATTGATTTCTCAACCAATAGAAACTATGGGTTCTCATAATTGTAATTACTTGCTTGTTTGTACTAATTGATGCCGTCAACTGAAATACTACAAGGTTCGATTGGTTTCTCAACAAGAGGTGAAATGAATAAAAATGTCACCAGTCGATAGATTAGTCCAATATTTTCTTTCAATATTTTGGTTCAAAAATATCCTTCTTCAAATGAATATATATATTTTTTTCTTTTAGAATACATTCTTCTTCTAATAATGATTTTTAATTAGAAAATATTAATCGTACTTCAATTTGTAAAAGTATTAAGATTTTTTTTTCTTGTTATTTAAATAATAAGGTTCTTTAGAAATAATATTTTTATATTGAAATATCCTCACGGTAATCACCATATGCCCTCATATTAACCTCGTTGTTAATTTACCTTTAGATAAATATTTTTTTTTTGCACAAAATACGTAAAAAAGAAAGAAAAGAGAAGACGTTGTGTTTGAACCAATTCCACACATTAAAAGAGGCAAAAAACAAAAAGAAATTGAACATTGAAAAACCAAGTGAGAGAAACTTCATTGATGCATCGATAGCTCAATTTGATGAAGCTGAATGTCTTCAAATGACAACTTCTCCTATCAAATAAGACTATTTATATTAAAGAAAAAATGAAGAAAGTTATGTAGGATTGGGATTTATTTTTGTATATTTACCTTTGGTATTATCAAATAAGAATTGGGGTTGTTTCGATGAGAAAAAATTATTCCAGGATTAATTATCCTGGCCACCATGTATATGAGATAACTTATCCCATCATTATTGTATAAATGCTCGGATAAATTATCGCAAACATGACAATCAAACAAGAAATCAAACTATTATCCAGCATGACTATTTATTCTTATCCCCCACACAAACAATCCTAGTGTATTATGCACGTCTTCCAATCTCTCTGGGATCTCTGGTAAGTTGTTATCATTGGACAAAATGATAGTCACACCCAGGATAATGTTCAAAACTAAATAACAATAGGAATAGAGTAGCAATGACACCAAATATTAAAATGGAAAAAATATGATATCCAAATAAGTAATACAATAATATTGATGAAAACTTGATAGTGTTAAAAGACTACTACTTTAACACTCTTTTATTTCTTACAACTCACAAGAATATTACTTCCACACTATTTTCTCACAAACTAAGAAATAACTTGTGGATTACTCTCGCTACTCTCTATTGCTTCTCTATTTTGGTGTGTCTTCAAGTGTTCAATTTTTACTCTATTTATAGAGTTTTGAACCTCTTGATTACATCATCAGTGACATAAATATGGCAATCAATTATCACAAAGTTTAGCTGCCAAACTCTACCAAACTTTGATTACCAACTTTCACAAATGTGTCTGCTAACTTTCACATTTGTGTCTGTCAACTTTTATATTCGTAGCTAGCAATTCCACAAGTATGACTGCCAAATTAGTTGCCATTAAGATTTTATTCCCACAATTCTCTCCCTTAATTTTTATTTTTCTTCTTTACTCCAAGACGTGATCTCAATCTCTGAATATATACAAACTTGAGAGACTTTCTAAAGATATCCGCAACTTGATCATGAAATTTCACATACCTTAGCTCTAACTCTTTCTTGGTAATATATTCTCGAGAAATTGATGACTTGTGTCTATGTGCTTGCTCCGATCATGATACACTGAATTCTTTGCAAGTGGTTGTGCATATTTGTTATCAACATAAATCATTGCGACTTCAATTTGTGGAAAATTGAGTTCCTTCAATAATATCCTCAACCAAATAGCATGACATATACATGATTTCATTGCCATGTATTCAGCTTCACAAGTAGAAAGTAACAATTGATTGTTTCTTTGAACTCCAAAAAATAACACAATCCCCCCCAAAAAAATAACAAAATCAAATGTTCTTTTTTTATCATCAAAATCTCCCCCATAATCACTATCACAATATCCCACAAGACTAAATTAATCAGAAGAAAAATAAAATAGTCCAAGGTCGATTATACCTTTTAGGTTACGTAGGATTCTTATAGTGACCTTCAAGTGAGTGGGGTAGGAGCTTCAATGAACCGACTTACTACTCCAACCGTAAAGAGTATATATGGTCTCGTACATGTCAAGTACCTTAGATTTTCTACTAGACTTTTGATGTTACGACCTGAGCCTACATCTTGCACGCGATTGTTACTCAAGAACCATTTTTGACCCCAAGCGAACCCTTGGCCTGACTCAACTCTCAGCGAAAGACTAACTCATAATAGCATAAACTCAAAAGAAAGATTTAACTCAAAAGTATCAAATTAGACAACTTCGAATATTTTAAATCAAATCACTCACTAGCCAAAAGAGGCAACTCAATTCTCAACATTTAACAAGAAAATGAAAAGACTCATAAACTACTATTGTCTATCTATGAATCCTCTACTAACTTAGATGGAGATCGAGTCAAGACCCACGAAGTCCTAATAGAAAAACTAGAATGATTAAACTTAAATGAGGTATCCTCAGGAAGCAAGGAGGCTCACCAAACAACTCTGGAACACGACTGGATCAACGGAGTGCCAATTGCTTATCCTGATTTCCTCTATCTGCATCATAAAAATGCAGGACAAATGACGTTATCACATGGAATATATGCGCATGTAAGGGGAAATCTAAGACATGACATAAGCTTGAACAGGAATTGAAGAAACATCTTACCTCGTCTCAACTTAACGCAACCTAAACTCAATTCAATATAAAATAGTGATAAAGATGCAATATAAAGAAAAACTTTTAAAACAATAGGCAATAACTCAACGTATTGAAAAATACAATAATAACTCAGTTTGAATGTGAAAATACAAAATAAATCTGTTTGGGAGATTCTCTAACTGACAACCATCACTATAAGCTATGTGATGATACAACGTCTCGCCCACGCTTCCAAAATTGTCCTATACATTGCCAGGATATAAAACTCCTCAACTAAGTAGATCAACTAAGCTATGCTTAACAATCAATAAGGAATCATCTAACAAATATGGACCTTTGTACCAACGTCAGCTACATGGTTTATGAGAACTTTGAGTTATCTGAACTTGTCTCCATATCGGTGCTCAATATTACTCCCAAAATATAAATTTAGATCATATGTTTAGGAAATTTTTTCTCATCCTCAACTTCAAGATTATTACTCAATAGGTTTTTGTTAAAAGAGATTGTACTCAAAACTCCTCATGAGCTCCTTGAAAATCCGTGTTTGCCCTCATTTCGAATGTAAAAACATTTACTCTTTGGGGATACTTAGTTTCCATATATTCATTTTGAAAAATGAAACTCAACTTTACTCGTCATCACACTCAAGTACTCAAGTATTAAAATAAGTTTTAAAAGATTGTGAAAAGACTTTTCAAAATGACTCAGAAGAACTCTCAAGACTTAACTCTTAACTCTACCTTGAATTTGAATTATGAACTCAAGGTCATGATTCATGTTATAAAATATATCTTGATTTTTTAAAAAAATATTTTAAGTGTGGAAATCAAGTAGAAAACATAGGTACGATTCGAGGGACTCACAAAACAAGAAGGTCGGAATGGTAAGAGACCTAGCGACCCTGGCGCACTGAGTGGCGTGCGGCGCCAACCCTAGAACTACTGATTGTGGGTTGGGGAGCACTAAGAGGAATGGTGCAACAGGACCCAACCTACAAAAACTTATTTGGGGCAAGCTAAGTGGCGCGACCCCCCCACTCCTTTTCCGAGAAATTTTGACGAATTTTCTTGCTTCAGTTTCATGTCTAACTCCTCTAGAATCGAATGATTCCCCTCCAACTCTTATAGATTCTTAGACCCAACATAATTAAAATGAAATACACTCTAAATTACTCAAGAAAATTACTCAATTACAAGATCCTCATCGAAAGAACTTAATGAAACCTCATACTTAAAGAATATATCAAAACTCAAGAAACTCATCAAGAATTCGTCAAGAACTCAAATATACTCAATTATATGGATGAAATTCGAATATGTAAATAATGATTGGAGTGTGGGTGAACGTACCCAACACTATGAAGGCTTACATACCTTAATTTGGCGAAAATCCTCGAGAAATCTCATGAATCCTGACGAACGCCTTGAACTTTTCCTCCTTTCTTCTCTTTTCGCTGCTTGAACTTTCTTCTAAAACCTTAAGCGTAAATTAGGATTTGCAAAAATAATCCAAATCAGATTTGACCCAAAAATATTTACTAATTTCGTTTTAATTTGATGGTGTAAGGAAAAGACCAAAATACCCCTCATAAATTCGGGTAATTTTCCTTAAATGGACATGCATATTTCAAATGAACATGTCTCCCTCACCCGAGCTCAAAAATTAGGAAACTCGATGGAATTGTAAAGAAGATTCCAAAGCTTTCATTTGATATCTTATGGGACACCTAACTCATCCTATACGAAACGTTATGGTCATTTGAAGTTGACCCAATACTCACAATTTAAACCCAAGTTGCTAAATTTTCAATTTGGCTCTTTCTAAATTTAGCTCTTTCTAAGGCGGGATGTTACAATATATCCCCATTGGGAACACTCGTCTTCGAATGAGATCACTCTAAAGTAGAACTAAGGGTGGAAACATCTAAGACCCAACTCAAACACCCTAACATAGAATGCAACACAACATATCACATCCATTAAAAAAATGTTTTTCAGAAAACATTACCTTGGTATGAAATTTCTTCGGAATCAAAGTGATGTGGGTATCTTTTCTTCATATCCTCCTCAGCCTCCTAACAATCTTCCTTACAAAACTGGTTCCTTCATAAAACCATGACTAATGCAACCTTCTTGGTCCTGAACTTGCGAACCTGACGATTAAGTATCTCGAAAGGAATCTCCTAACAATATAGGTTGTCCTTAAAATCAATATTTCAGTCGGTATTATAAGTGAAAGATCGCCCATACACTTCTTCAACATTGATCTGTGAAGTACCTGATGGACTGATGTTAACACTGGCGGTAACTCCAACTCATAGGCAATATTGCCAATCCTCTTGGACATCCTGTAAGGACCCATATACCAGGGACTAAGCTTCCCCTTCTTACCAAATCTCATAACAACCTTCATGGATGAAACCTTCAAATAAACCCAACCATCCACATCAAAGTAATCCAAGTCTCTTCTCCTAACATCTGTATATGATTTCTGATGACACTCTGTTGTTTTCAACCTTTCTTGAATGATCTTCACTTTCTTGGTAGCTTGATGAACCGAGTTTGGTCCTATCAACCCAACTTTATTAACTTCAAACCATCCAATAGGATATTTGCATCTTCTCCCATAAAGAACTTCATAAGGAGCAATCTAGATGCTAAAGTGATAATTATTATTGTAAGCAAACTCTATGAGAGGTAATGATCATCCCAATTACCTTTGAAATCTATCACACAAGCCCTCAACATATATTCTAAAGTTTGAATCGTGAACTCTTCTTGACCATTAGTATGAGGATGGAAAGCAATACTCAAATTCACATTTGAACCTAAACCTTTCTTGAAAGACTTCTAGAATTGTGCACCTCTATATGAAATGATGGAACTTGGATCTCCGTGAAGTATGACTACCTTTTGAATGTACAACCTGGCATTATCCTCGACTGAATAGGTAGTGTTTACCAATAAAAAGTGATATGATTTAGTCATCTGATCAATAATTACCCAAATAAAATCATACTGCCTGCGAGGCCGCGACAACCTAGTACTAAAATCCATATTGATCATCTCCCGCTTTTATTTTTGAATATCTATATTCTGATCTATATCACTGGCCATTGGTGCTCTACCTTTACTTATAGACAATTCGTGAACATAGCAACGAACTATACAATACATTTCTTCATATTACTTCACCAATAGATTTCTCACAAGTCGCGATACATCTTTGTGGATCCACGATGGATTGAATATCTGGAGGTATGAGCTTCCTCCATGATTGTCTCTTGGAGTTCATCCACCTTTGGTACACAAAATCTACCTTGATACCTCAATACACTATCCCTCATTGTTCAAAAGACATCAGTTTCTACTTATGAACATTTTCCTTTAAATCAAGCAAAACAGGGTCTTGGTCTTGTTTCTCTTTCACTTTAGACACTAGTGACAATTCAACCCCATACATCACCACTAATGAAATCCATTATCCTGACTCCCAATCGTGCAAGTCTGTGCACATCTTGGATAATTCTCTCTTTTCTTCCTTAATATAGGTCGTACTACCCATAGATAACCTGCTCAAAGCATTAGCAACAACATTAGCCTTACCTAAGTGGTATAGAATACTCGTGTCCTAATCCTAGAGTAACTCAAACTACCTCCTTTGTCTGAGATTAAGTTATTTCTGACTGAATATACACTGAAGACTCTTGCGGTCGGTGAACACATATATATGAACATAATAAAGATAGTGACACCATATTATCAAAGCGAACACTACAACAACCAACTCTAAATTATGTGTTGAGTGATTCCACTCATGAATCTTAATCTGTCCGGAGGCACAAGATATAACTTGCCATTCTGCATTATGCACAACCCTTTCCAACCCTTCATGCATCACAATATACCACAAAGCCTTCTGTTCCCTCCAGTAAGGTCAACACTGGCGGTAGTCAACCTAGTTTTCAATTCCTGAAAGCTTTTCTCACAAGCTTCAGACCATTGAAACTTAGTTGTCTTGAAAGTCAACTAACTCAACGGGGATGAAATAGATGAAACCCCACGACAAACTTCCTATTATAACCAACCAATCTCAAGAAACGCCTAATATCAATTGGAGAAGTGGGTCTAGGCCAGTTCTATACTGCCTCAGTCTTCTTAGTGTCAACTCAAATCCCATCACCCGAAATAATGTGGCCTAAGAATGCCACAGACTCAAGCCAAAACTCACACTTAGAGAATTTAGCTTACAACTCTCTATCCTTGAGAGTTTGGAGAACTATTCTGAGCTGACTAGCATGATCCTCCTTATTCCTCAAATAAAATAGAATGTCATCAATATGATAACAAACATATCAAGATAAGGCTTAAGAACACTGTTCATAAGGTCTATGAATACTGCATGAGCATTAGTCAAACCAAAAGACATGACTAGAAACTCGTAATGAGTATAACAGGTCATGAATGTTGTCTTAGGGATGTCACTTTCTCTTACTCTCAACTGATGATAACCTAATATGAGGTCTACCTTAGAAAAATAAGTGGCACCCTAAAGCTGATTGAAAAGATCATCAATCCTTGAAAGTTGATACTTATTCTTGATAGTAACCTTATTCAATTGACGATAATCTATACACATTCTAAGAGAACCATCTTTCTCTCTAACAAATAAGACTGGAGCACCCAAGGTGAGACACTTGGTCGAATTAAACCTTTTTCAAGAAGGTCCTTCAAACTGCTCTTTTAACTATTTCAACTTAGTTAGAGCCATTTTATATGGCAGAATAGCGATAGGAAAAGTATTAGGAAGAATATCTATAGCGAAGTCTATTTGTCTCTAAAGAGGGACTCCGGGAGGATCATCTAGAAAGACCTCTGGAAACTCACTAACAACTAGAACTAAATGAAAAGGTGGTGTCTTAACACTAGAGTCATTAGCTCAGACTAAGTGCTAGACACACCCCTTGGAAACTAACTTTCTCGCCTTAAGGTACGAAATAAAACGAGTGAACTACTCCTCCACTCAAAAACTGTCTCGTTATGAAACCGGAACATAAATAAACTACTCAAGTCCTACAATTAATTGAGGCATAAAAGGTATGACGCCAATTCATACCTAGAATAACATCAGGATCTACCATATCTTAACTCGACTAAGTCAGCCATGGTGTCCTTGTCATTGACAAAAATGACACAATCACGATAAACTTTGTCAACTAGAATAGACTCACCAACATATGTGTAAACATTGAAGGGCTCAAGAAGTTTCTCGGGAAGAATAAAAATTTATCGCAACATATGAAGTCACAAGAGATAGATTCACACCTCAATCTCGCAATGCATATACATCGAAAGTAAATGCTTTGATCATACTAGTGACAACATCTGGAGAATTCTCTTACTCCGATGGGTGATAACATACAAACAATTTTCTCCTCCACCTGTCCCTTAAGTAGCTCCTCTAGGTGCAACACTATCCGGTGGAGCCACTGAATAAGATTGGGATGTACTAACGCCGTTACAACTATCCTACCTCTTATTAGGGCACTCTCACATAAAGTGACCATTCTAACCATACTTGAAGCAACTAGTTGTAACAACCCTAAAAATGAATAAGATAAGAAATGCTAATGTGTCAAGAATGCCTATGATTAGACCAGGGTTTGCACGGATTGATGCGTATAGAACCAGACCTCGGAACCCTTGCTACAGCCAAGCCAACTAACTTGGGGAGTTAGTTGAGCTTGTAAAGGTTGGGTCCAACCATGTAGGGCTGTCGAATACGAAGATTTACTCGAAGGAGTCTTTACCGGACTTAAAAAGAAGAAATCTTAGGTTTGAAGGGTCTAGGGATAAAATGGTCTTTTTCCTGGCTAAGGATAGTATCGTAATTACCCTAAATATGTAATTAATTATTTAATTAATAAAGTGGATGGGAAATTTGGGGAGAGAGGGCCGAAATTGAGCCCTTGAAATGAAGTCTTGCTCCATCCGGGTTCAAACCTAGGTGGGAGCAATGATTTAATGTGATTTTTTTTATTGGTGAATTAATTTAATAAATTAATAATTAATGGCTGATTTAAAAAGGAAATCAGATTTTATTATTAATTATTATTTATTTATTAATTAATGTTTTTTTTTAAAATTGACTAAGTCTTGCCAACTATCCTAGTTTTAAGAGGCACTATCTCACACAAACTCTCTCTCTCTCACGCCTAATTCTCTCTATATCTCTCATTCATTCTGTTGTTCTTGGCTGCAAAAATAGAAGACAAAACATTAGAGAGCAATCAAAAGTTCTCTACACTCAAAGAACTTACAAAAAAAAATATACAACAAGCAAGCTAACTTAAGAAACGAAAACTTTGCATCATCTTCTCGACGGGATTGTGTTGAAGGTTTAAGGGAGGATTTGGGCAGCTCTTGGAAGGTGTGGAAAGCTACAACAGGGTATGGGTTTTCTCTTTTGGAATCCTTTCTCCAAGAGAAATTTCTTTCTACAAAATTCAACGTATGAAACTAGGGTTGTCCCCTTTATTGTTGAACTCCTTGTCCCTAGTCTCCTTCCGATTTCAATCTAAATTAGGTTAGAAATCATGTTGTTGGTATGGTTGCTGGTAGCTAAGTGTGAAATATGATGTTCTTTGTGATTTTATATTTGTGTACTTGAAATCGTAGAAAAGACAACCATGTATTCGAAAATTTGTGCATATGCAAAAATGTTACTGTGAATGTACTGTGAATGAGGTCTCGAGTTAAGGCTTCAAGTTTTATATTGTTTTGGTTTTCTTTTTATGTACATAAACCTATGTAAATCGTGATGTTTATTAAAACGTAAGTGGGGCTGATTTGAGTATCAATATGTTGGTTAAACGAATCCATGAAATACACCCGAAAAAGTGTTAAACGATCCATGAATTTTCCTAAGTTTTCAAGTGGATATATTGATGAAAATAAGTTAAGAAAATGATTAACTTTCCAGCCAAATATATAAATTTAGTTTAGGCTAAAATATAGAGAAGAAATCTGGAAAATTTAATTGATTTAAAGGGATGAGGCCACCAGGATTCGAACCTGTGACCTCACCCGTATGATACCTTAATTTCGCAAGAAAAAAGAAAAGGGGTCAGAGGGATAAATAAATAAAATGAGAGGCGTGGGAATCGAACCCACGACCTCCAGGCAGCGAATGAATTGAAAGAAAATTAAAAGAAAGGAAATGTGAGGCATGGGAATCGAACCCACGACCTCAAGGCTAGAAAGGAGAAGGGGCGAAATAAAAAGAAAATAAAGTGAGGATGTGGGGGCTCGATCCCACAACCTCACTGCCAATGCATAGCTAAGTTAAATTTTAAATAAAATTAAAATAAGGAGGCTGTGGGAGTTCAAACCCACAACCTCTCAATTCCAAGCGAAATAAAGAATAAAATAAGATGAGGCTGTGGGGTTTGATCCCACAACCTCTTGGTTTAGGCGAATTGGACAACACAATTTTAATTGAAAAATAAAAGGGGTTGTGGGGGTTCGATCCCACAACCCTTCGGCCAATTAGGAGGAGAATCCAAGGAGAAAAATAAAGAGAGAATGTTGATGTTGGGGCTCGATCTAGGGTCCCAATGTTATGAAGACTAAAAATAAAGTCAAGGAAAAATGTAAGTATTGTCCAAGGGGTTCAAACTTGGGTTCCCTTGCCCAAATTTGCTTATTGATACATAAGTCATACGTGAATTAAATGTTCAAGAATAATGCCACCTACTTAGATCAAAATCAAGATCTTGGCATACGTACAAGATACATATGTCTTGTACTACATAATCTTAGGAAGATATGAGTTATTTAACGAATTGTGAATGAAGCCTCATGGCTTGTATGTATAGACCCATAAGTCTAGCATACGTTTAATAATAAGTGAACCTAAGATGTATGTAATGAAATGAAGAACCCTAGAAGGGTTATGTAAGAGTGTGAAACACACAAATGGTCAAGTACATTGGCATATGATGAAATGAACATTCACGTAAAATGGGGTGAGTAATTATGAAGAGCAATTGTGCTAATGTTAATGAATGTGGTGACAACATGATATGAGGCTAATGTAAAAGATGAGAACAATCTCAAATGAGCCTAAGTAAATGTTACCAAAACGTACTCACCTATGAGAGTGTAATTTAATGAAGAGACCAGTCTCTATGAACACCCTAATGAAAGTATTGAGTTTAACACACTTAATACTAATGATGAGATGAGAAATCATCTATTGAGCTATGATGACACTCATACTAGAAACCAGCTTCCATGACCTATGAGTTGAATGTAATGGAACTTTATGCTGAGCACCGATAGACTAGCTATGAGCGGTGATGCCTTCTTTCGGGAAGGGCGGAGGTTCACGTAACTCTCATGAGATGAGACTGTCCGGCTTGCCGGGTATGGGTCTCCTTATATCTCCCAGTCTTCGAATCTATACTGCCAATATAGGGATCTGGAGGGGTTAAATTCCAATGTACGCTATCATGTTTTGGGTCACTTTGGCCGGTGATTGCACCTCTTTTCGGTGTGGGGTAGACACTGGATTTCATGATGCTCACATGATCTATATCGGTTAAAGTTAAAGTTCCCAATGAATGAATTAGGACAGCCTCAAATGAAGCACATAATGAAATGAACGATACCAGAGGTGTTAGGATAGGATAATCAAGAGGTAAGCTAGACTCAGGTAATGAAACTAGGTTATTCTTGATCATTGCATAGCAAACCCGATGAAAGTCTTAAACTACATCCTAGGTATAGATGGTGTTCACACTGGCCTATGAACGAAATGAAATGAAGTACATATGAATGAATGAAGCAAACTCTGTGTTTGCTAATGAAGACTCCCTAGTTTAGGTCCCATATGTTGAGCCCTCATTTTGGAAAGTCTTAATGTCAAGTCCATGATTCCAAGGTCTCATGACATATGAATGAATGTTATAAAAGATATTATATGTGCTATCTGTAAGATGTTATGTGCTGTGTGCAATATGATAAGTATGATGATGCATGTTACTCCCATGGCATGACTTTCCTAATCCAAATTTGGAGAATCTGCGGTAATAACCAGCCAATCCAAGAAAGCTACGGATGTCAGTGGGAGTAAGAGGCTTTGGCCAGTTCTTCACAGCCTCAGTCTTCCTGGGATCCACCTCCACGCCCTGATCGAACACAACATGACCCAGGAAGGTCACTGATCTAAGCCAAAATTCGTACTTACTGAATTTGGCATACAGCTGATGTTGTCTAAGTACCTGAAAGGTTTGTCTCAAATGCTGTTCATGCTCTTCCTTGGTCCTAGAGTAGATGAGGATGTCATCAATGAATACTATGACGAAGGAATCAAGGTATTCATGGAAGACTCGGTTCATCAGGTCCATAAATGCAGCTGGTGCATTAGTGAGACCAAATGACATGACTAAGAAGAAATCCAAGTTTGAATGGACGAAGACTTGTGAGAAGAGTTTCCAAGAGCTCAAGGACAGACTCACTTCAGCCCCGGTGCTTACTTTGCCTAAGTGTGGTGACAGTTACACTGTTTATTGTGATGCATCTAGGGTTGGTTTGGGTTGTGTTCTTATGCAGGTTGGTAAGGTGATAGCCTATGCGTCCAGACAACTCAAGGTTCATGAGAAGAATTATCCCACTCATGACCTGGAGTTAGAAGTTGTGGTGTTTGCACTGAAGCTGTGGAGGCACTACTTGTATGGAGTACATGTGGATGTTTTCACAGACCACAAGAGTCTCCAGTACATGTTCACACAGTGGGAGTTGAATCTACGTCAACGGAGATGGTTGGAGCTGTTGAAGGACTATGACATGATTATTCACTACCATCCAGGTAAGGCTAATGTTGTAGCTGATGCTTTGAGCAGGATGAGCATGGGCAGTACAGCCCACGTTGAGGATGAGAAGAAGGAGTTGGCGAAAGATGTACACAGACTGGCCAGACTGGGTTTGCGATTGGTTGACTCTACTAGTGGGGGTGTTTCAGTTCATCCTAGTTCTGAATCATCCTTTGTAGTTGAAGTCAAGTAGGGTCAGCATCTCGATCCTGTGTTAATGGAACTGAAGGACTCAGTGTTGATAAAGATGAATGAGTCTTTCTCTTTGGGAGGTAATGGCATACTTAGGTATCAGGACAGGCTGTGTGTACCAGATGTGGATGATTTGTGGACAAGGATTGTTGCAGAGTCCCATGGTTCCAGATATTCCATACATCCAGGTTCCACCAAGATGCATCATGATCTTAAGCAGATTTATTGGTGGGATGGCATGAAGAAGGACATTGCAGAATATGTGGCCAAGTGTCCTAATTGTCAGCAGGTTAAGGCAGAACATCTTAAGCCTGGCAGTCTGACTCAGATTATTGAGGTTCCGACTTGGAAGTGGGAGGCCATTAATATGGACTTCGTGGTTGGTCTTCCGAGGACTAGGAGGCAGCATGACTCCATATGGGTTATTGTGGACAGATTGACTAAGTCTGCCCACTTTATCCCTGTGAAGTCTACTTACAGAGCCGAGGATTATGCGAGACTCTACATTGATGAGATTGTGAGATGGCATGGGATTCCTTTGTCTATCATTTCAGATAGAGGAGCTCAGTTTACTTCACATTTCTAGAGATCTTTCCAGAAGAGCTTGGGCACGCAGGTAAAGCTTAGTACTGCCTTTCATCCTCAAACTGATGGGAAGGCAGAGTGCACTATTCAGACATTGGAGGACATGTTGAGAGCGTGTGTGATTGACTTCAGGGGTAGCTGGGATGACCATCTGCCTTTGATAGAGTTCTCGTATAATAATAGCTATCACTCCAGCATTGGGATGGCACCGTTTGAGGCACTGTATGGTAGGAGCTGTAGATCTCCATTTGGGTGGTTCGAAGTTGGAGAGTCATCCATTTTGGGTCCAGAGATCATTCATGAGGCCTTAGAGATGTTCAGAGTGATTAGGGGCAGGTTGGCTACTGCTTACAGTCAGCAGAAGTCATATGCAGATAACAGAAAACGGCCCTTAGAGTTTGATGTTGGTGACCAGGTCTATCTGAAGATATCACCTATGAAGGGGGAGATGAGATTTGGCAGGAAGGGGAAGTTGAGTCCGAGGTATGTTGGGCCATACGAGATCCTACAGCGTGTGGGTGAGGTGGCCTATGAGTTGGCATTGCCTGTGGAGCTAGCTTCTGTCCATCCAGTCTTTCATGTATCCATGTTAAAGAAGTGCCTAGGTGATCCAACATCGATTCTACCTGTGGAAGGTTTGGGGGTCGATGAAGACTTGTCCTATGAGGAGGTACCTGTTGAGATCTTAGACAGACAGATCAAGCGGCTGAGGGACAAGAAGATTACCACAATGAAGGTATTGTGGAGAAATCATCTTGTGGAGGGTGCTACGTGGGAGGCTGAGGCCGACATGAGATCCCGTTACCCTCATCTTTTCAGCTCTTGAGGTTAGACTTCCTACTCTTAAGTCTAAGTTGCCTTATTTCCCTATATTTTATTGCTATTGCTTGACTGCGCATAGTGATTATGTTATGATCTCACTGGCATTAAGCTAGATAGTAGTAGTGTCATTCGGGGACGAATGTTCCTAAGGGGGGGATAATGTAACAACCCTAAAAATGAATAAGATAAGAAATGCTAATGTGTCAAGAATGCCTACGATTAGACCAGGGTTCGCACGGATTGATGTGCGTAGAACCAGACCTCGAAACCCTTGCTACAGCCAAGCCAACTAACTTGGGGAGTTAGTTGAGCTTGTAAAGGTTGGGTCCAACCATGTAGGGCTCTCGAATACGAAGATTTACTCGAAGGAGTCTTTACCGGACTTAAAAAGAAGAAATCTTAGGTTTGAAGGTCTAGGGTAAAATAGTCTTTTTCCTGGCTAAGGGTAGTATCGTAATTACCCTAAATATGTAATTAATTATTTAATTAATATAGTGGAGTGGCAATTTGGGGAGAGAGGGCCGAAATTGAGCCCTTGAAATGAAGTCTTGCTCCACCCGGGTTCGAACCTAGGTGGGAGCAATGATTTAATGTGATTTTTTTATTGGTGAATTAATTTAAGAAATTAATAATTAATGGCTGATTTAAAAAGGAAAATCAGATTTTATTATTAATTATTATTTATTTATTAATTAATGTTTTTTTAAATTGACTAAGTCTTGCCAACTATTCTAGTTTTAAGAGGCACTATCTCACACAAACTCTCTCTCTCTCACGCCTAATTCTCTCTCTCTCTCTCATTCATTCTGTTGTTCTTGGCTGCAAAAATAGGAGGCAAAACATTAGAGAGCAATCAAAAGTTCTCTACACTCAAAGAACGTACAAAAAAAATTATACAACATGCAAGCTAACTTAAGAAACGAAAACTTTGCATCATCTTCTCGACGGGATTGTGTTGATGGTTTAGGGGAGGATTTGGGCAGCACTTGGAAGGTGTGGAAAGCTACAACAAGGTATGGGTTTTGTCTTTTGGAATCCTTTCTCCAAGAGAAATTTCTTTCTACAAAATTCAACTTATGAAACTAGGGTTGTCCCCTTTATTGTTGAACTCCTTGTCCCTAGTCTCCTTCCGATTTCAATCTAAATGAGGTTAGAAATCATATTGTTGGTATGGTTGCTGCTAGATAAGTGTGAAATATGATGTTCTTTGTGATTTTATGTTTGTGTACTTGAAATCGTAGGAAAGACAACCATGTATTCGAAAGTTTGTACAAGTGTGTGTATATGCAAAAATGTTACTGTGAATGTACTGTGAATGAGGTCTCGAGTTAAGCCTTCAAGTTTTATATTGTTTTGGTTGTCTTTTACGTACATAAACCTATGTAAATTGTGATGTTCATTAAAATGTAAGTGGGGCTGATTTGAGTATCAATATGTTGGTTAAACGAATCCATGAAATACACCCGAAAAAGTGTTAAACGATCCATGAATTTTCCTAAGTTTTCAAGTGGATATATTGATGAAAATAAGTTAAGAAAATGATTAAGTTTCCAGCGAAATATATAAGTTTAGCTTAGGATAAAATATAGAGAAGAAATCTGGAAATTTTAATTGATTTAAAGGGATAAGACCACCAGGATTCGAACCTGTGACCTCACCCGTATGATACCTTAATTTCGCAAGAAAAAAGAAAATGGGTCAGGAGGATTCGAACTGGGGTATATTGGCTGATAAAGGAGAGTGCAAAAAATTAAATAAATAAAATGGGAGGCGTGGGAATCGAACCCACGACCTCTAGGCAGCGAATGAATTGAAAGAAAATTAAAAGAAAGGAAATGTGAGGCGTGGGAATCGAACCCACGACCTCAAGGCAGGAAAGGAGAAGGGGAGAAATAATAAGAAAATAAAGTGATGCTGTGGGGGCTCGATCCCACTACCTCACTGCCAATGCATAGCTAAGTTAAATTTTAAATAAAAATAAAATAAGGAGGCTGTGGGGGTTCGAACCCACAATCTCTCAATTCCCAGCGAAATAAAGAATAAAATAAGAAGTGGATGTGGGGGTTTGATTCCACAACCTCTTGGTTTAGGCGAATTGGACCACACAATTTTAAATGAAAAATAAAAGGAGTTGTGGGGGTTCGATCCCACAACCCTTCGGCCAATTAGGAGGAGAATCCAAGGAGAAAAATAAAGAGAGAATGTTGATGTTGGGGCTCGATCTAGGGTCCCAATGTCATGAAGACTAAAAATAAAGTCAAGGAAAAATGTAAGTATTGTCCAAGGGGTTCGAACTTGGGTTCCCTTGCCCTAATTTCCTTTTTGATACATAAGTCATACGTGAATTAAATGTTCAAGAATAATGCCACCTACTAAGATCAAAATCAAGATCTTGGCATACATACAAGATACATAAGTCTTGTAATACATAATCTTAGGAAGATATGAGTCACGTAATGAACTATGAATGAAGCCTCATGGCTTGTATGTGTAGACCCATAAGTCTAGCATACGTTTAAAAATAAGTGAACCTAAGATGTACGTAATGAAATGAAGAAACCCTAGAAGGGTTATGTAAGAGTGTGGAACACACAAATGGTCAAGTACATTGGCATATAATGAAATGAACATTCACGTAAAATGGGGTGAGTAATTATGAAGAGCAATTGTGCTAATGTTAATGAATGTGGTGACAACATGATATGAGGCTAATGTAAAAGATGAGAACAATCTCAAATGAGCCTAAGTAAATGTTACCAAAACGTACTCACCTATGAGAGTGTAATTTAATGAAGAGACCAGTCTCTATGAACACTCTAATGAAAGTATTGATATTAACACACTTAATACTAATGATGAGATGAGAAATCATCTATTGAGCTATGATAACACTCATACTAGAAGACAGCTTCCATGACGTATGAGTTGAATGTAATGGAACTTTATACTGAGCACCGATAGACTAGCTATGAGCGGTGATGCCTTCTTTCGAGAAGGGCAGAGGTTCACGTAACTCTCATGAGATGAGACTGTCCAGCTTGTCGGGTATGGGTCTCCTTATATCTCCTAGTCTTCGAACCTATACTGCCAATATATGGATCTGGCGGGGTTAAATTCCCATGTACGCTATCATGTTTTGGGTCACTTTGGCCGGTGATTCCACCTCTTTTCGGTGTGAGGGAGACACTGGATTTCATGATGCTCACATGATCTATGTTGGTTAAAGTTAATGTTCCCAATGAATGAATGAGGCCAGCCTCAAATGAAGCACATAATGAAATGAACGATACCAAAGGTGTTAGGATAGGATTATCAAGAGGTGAGCTAGACTCAGGTAATGACACTAGGTTATTCTTGATCATTGCACAGCAAACCTGATGAAAGTCTTAAACTACATTCTAGGTATAGCTGGTGTTCACACTGTCCTATGAACGAAATGAAATGAAGTACGTAAGAATGATTGAAGCAGACTCTGTGTTGGCTAATGAAGACTCCCTAGTTGAGGTCCATATGTTGAGCCCTCATTTTGGAAAGTATTAATGTCAAGTCCATGATTCCAAGGTCTCATGGCATATGAATGAATGTTATAAAAGATGTTATGTGCTATATGCTATATGATATGTGCTCAAGTCCATGATTCCAAGGTCTCATGGCATATGAATGAATGTTATAAAAGATGTTATGTGCTGTGTACAATATGATAAGTATGATGATGCATGTTACACTCATGGCATGACTTTCTTAATCCAAATTTGGAAAGCTCACTGACTTTCGTAATCCAAATTTGGAAAGATCACTGACTTTCCTAATCCAAATTTGGAAAGTTCACTAACTTTCCTAATCCCAATTTGGCAAGTCCACTAACTTGACTTTCCATAATCATGTGTTTAGGGAAGATCTATTCTTACTCATGCATGTCCTTGGTGTGTGCTTGCATATACCCATACTTAATACAAGTGTGTACTAACCCTATACAACTCTACAATTTTAGGTGCAGGCACATGTGGCTGCTAGAGCTACAGGTTGACGCTGAAGCTATCCGGACGTCGAGCATTCATCTGGACTTGGTAGGCCCTCATGCTTTCGAGGATGCTTGCCCATTTATATTCTAGCTTAGATGTAGGCTTTAGCTAGTGGAGCATGTTCCACTAGTGTTTCTTTTCGTTTTTGTTTCAGACATTGTATTGGTGCCATTTTGGCAATTATACATTATTTACAGTATTGCACTGTTTCTTTCATTTGATTATCTCTATATTATATGGTTGATTTGTGAACGCCCATGATGTTAAGTTTAAAATGTTTAGCATGAAATAAGAAAACAAAAAGTTCAAATTTTTCGCTAAAATTAACCTAGATGAAGTAAGAATGACGTATGTAGGCTTGTCTGCGACTTCTGAGAGGTCAACGACGCCGGTATCGTCTGGGGTCTAGATTTCGGTCGTGACACTAGTGGCGTCATCATGACACACTCTTGGGTGGTTCCTACCACACTTAGCACATGCAGAATTCCCATTACCTCCTTTTTCCACACTACCTTGAAACTGTGCAGGTCTAGCTATAAAATTATGCGAACTCTGATTTTTGAAATCACCTATGTTCCTCGGTGTAGGTGCACTAGAAGATGATGGAGAAGGTCCATCTGGATTTTTATGAAAAGTTGACCAGGTTTGCATTACTTTTTCGTGTCCAGACTTATTACCTACATTCTTAGCTTTCTTGTTTGGGAGATCTTATTGATCTCTCAGCTAATCTTCCTCAACCTGTTGCACATGGATCATGAACTTGCTATGTCCATATCTGATATGAACATCATAACCTTACCCTCTTTGCTTAACAGACAAGACAACCCCGATACAAAAAATATTCATCCCGCTCTTCATGTCGACAACTATTTTTGAAGCATAACAGGACTGTTGGCTAAACTTTAGGATGTACTCATGCACGCTTGTAGATTCCTGCTTAAGATTAAGGAATTCTTTTACCTTAGACTCTCTCAGATCAAGGGGAAAGAAACACCCTAAGAAGGCCTCCTCGGATACAACCGAGCACACAATTGGTGTACTCTCAACTTTACTCTTCTTCCATTGATCGTACCATACTCTATCCACACCTTTTAGGTTGTATGCAGATAGTTCCACTCGCTCAAAATCAACAATATGCATCACCTCAAACACTTTATACAACTTTTCACAAAGTTTTCTAGATCCCCGGTGACACTTGAACTAGTGAAATCTAGAGGATTCATCCTTAACAACTCACGGATTCTGGATCTATGAGCCACATCCTATCGATTCCCTCTTTGTTTCCCAGCTTGGTTGGTCACAACCTGACTCAATATTCGGATCGCATCTCGAAACTCAGTGTTAGTGACCTCTCATTCGGGTTGCACTTCTGGTGCATTAAGGACCCCTTGATCTTGAGGATCAACATTCCTCCTAGAAAGATGACCTCAAATAATTCTTCGTGGAGGCATGATATGAAAGATACACATAAGTATATATTAGAAAGAAACATTATAAAGTTGAACTCTATCGTATGAAAAGAGTATGAAAGAAATAAGATAGTTCTTAAATGTTGCAACCTCATAATTATAGATGTGGCGCACTTCACACCGATAACTAGGACTCTACAGACACAACTTTATAGACACCTTAGGACTCTTGAACTATATGCTCTGATACCAAGTTTTTTATGTCACGAGCTGATACCCTAGACGTGACTAGAACTCAAGAACTATTTTTTCCCCAAGAAAATCCTTGGCCTACTCAACTCTGAGCCAAAGTCTTACTCATAATAAGATAAAATCAAAATAAAGCTTTAACTCAAAAGTCTCAAATTAGACAACTTAGAATATTTTAAATAAATACATTCACTGGCCAAAAGAGCAACTCAAGTCGCAACGGTTAACAAGGAAATGATAAAGAGTCATGAACTACTACGATTTATCTATAAAGACTCTACTAACTGAGATGAACATTGGTAAAAGACCCACATTGTCATAATAACTAAACTAGAATGATAAAACATAAATGAGGGATCCTCCGGAAGTCAGGAGGCTTGCCAAACAACTCAGGAACATGATTGGATCAACGGAGCACCAATTGTTGATCCTGATTTCTTGTATCTGCATCATAAAAGATGCATGCCAAATGAAGTTAGTACATGGAATGTACGAGCATGTAGGGTGAAATCTAAACCATGACATAGGCTTGCACTGGAAGTGACGAAATAACTTACCTCGTCTTAACTCAACTCAATTCAATATAAAGTAGTGATAAAGATGCAACATAAAGAAAATATTTTAAGAAAATTGGCAATAACTCAATGTATTGAAAAATACAATAACAACTCAGTTTGTATGTAAAATACAAAATAACTATGCTTGGAGATTCTCTAATCGACAACCATCACTATGAACTATGTGATGATACAACGTGTCGGCCATGCTGCCAGAATTTCCCTATACCTTGATGGGGTATAAAACTCCTCAAATAATATTGTTTGAGGTTGGTGAAGCTGGGTTGATAGGAAATTAATTTATCAAGCTATATAGAAAGTGAAAACTATTTTAACAAAGGTTGAAAACATCACAAAGTCATCGGAAATCCTATACCAATGTTAGGAGAAGAAATTTAGAGTTTGAGGTGAACAATTGGATTTATTTACAAGTTTCTCCCATGAAGGGATTTATGAGGTTTGGAAAGAAAGGGAAGCTTAGTCCTTGGTATAGTGGTCCTTATAGAATATAAAAAGATTGGGACTGTAGCCTATGAGTTGGAGCTACCGTCAGAGTTAGCGCTAGTCCATCCTGTATTGGATATTTCAATGTTGAAGAAGTGTATGGGTGATCCTCACTTATTATACGTACTGAAAATATTGGTATTAAGGACAGTCTATCATATGAGGAGGTACGAGTTTAGATTTTAGATCGTCAACTCGCAAGTTGACGACCAAGGAGATATCATCTGTCAAGGTCATATGGAGGAATCAGTTGTTGAGCAAGCTACTTGGGAGGCTGAGAAGGATATGAAGAAGAGATACCCACATATCTTTGAGTCCGAATAAATTTCAAACTAATGCACTAATTCTTTTCTTGGTACTTTTTGAGTTGGAATGTTGTGTAAATTTGCATGTTGAGTGTTTGAGTTGGGTGTTAGATGTTGCCACTCTTAGTCTACTTACAGTAATCTCATTTGAAGATAACTTTTACCAAGTGGGATATATTGTTACAACCTACCTTAGAAAAGAGCTAATTTACAAAGAACTAATTTAGAAAGAACTAATTTGGAAAGAACTAATTTGGAAAAAGCTAGTTTTAGATTTGTTCAAGTTAAGCTTAAGTTGTTAGTTTTGGGCCAACTTCAATCGATCATAACATTCAGTATAGGATGATTTAGGTGTCCCTAAAGATATGAAATTAAAGGTCTTTGAATCCTCTTTCAAACGAAAAAGAGTTTGCCAAATTTTGAGTTCGGGTATGGGAGATATGCCCGTTAAGTCAACCCTCATTATCTTTAAGCGTTGTTAGTAATATTTTGGGGTCTAAACTGATTTGGGTCAATTTTCACAATCCTAAAATACACATAGGATTGTAGAAAGAAGTTTAAGAAGTGAAAAGAGGAGAAAAGGAAGAACGATAAAGATTTCTTGTGAATCAAGTATTTGTTTTGCCAAATAAAGGTATGTAAGTTTTCGTAGTGTTGGGTTCATTTACCCTCACACCAATCATGTAAATTCCATCCATAATTTCATTCTTAAGGTTGAATGATTTGAATTCTTGATGGATGTTCTTGAGGTTTTATACTTCATGTTTCTTTTATGGAGGTCATGAATTTTGAGGTGAGGATTTTGATTTTGAGAGTTGTTTTTGAGGAAAAATGAGTAGTTCTTATGTATTCTCATTCGGTAACGGAATCTAATGAAACTTTTAGGAAAACAATCGATTCTAGTTGAGTTAGGGTCATAAAATGAGAAGAAAAATTCATCGAATCATTTTGGGGAAGGGAAGGGCTGGGGCGGCGTGCCCCAGATATGCTGTAACACCCCAGGTTCAAGAAGAGGTAAATAAAAGTTTTGAAAAGTTGCACGTGCCAATCGATGGTGACCAACCACAGATTATGGCTGGGACCACAAACCGTAAGTGGGTCTGTGGTTGAGCACCCTAGAAATCTAAGTCATACCAGGACCACGACCTGGCCAATGGATAGTATTTCGAACTACGGTTTGTTGGTCAAGGGTCGGTAGGTCCAAACCTATTTTCCCACTCTGTGACCACCAACCACGGACATGCAGGACAGTCCATCGTCTTGACCACGGGCCGTTGGTGGGGCCTCATTGGTCACGAGTGACAGTTAACTATAGGGATACAAGGGTCTTTTCCAATTTTAATTAAACCAAAGTAGTGTCATTTTCCCTAATCCTAGGACAACTATATAAGTGTTTCCAACCACCAAATTCAGTCAACCAAGTCATTCTCTCAAAATCCCAAAAGAAAACCTAAAATCTTCTCTCAAATATTCCTCTCTCTAGAACTTGAGAAGAAGAAATAATTGGACCTAGGATCAAGGTAAAGTATCCATCCTCAAGCATTTGTGGGATTTTCAATCAAGATATAATGGATTTTCATCCATGGAATACTTTCTCCCATGGATTTTCTTATAATTCTCCTATTGTGAAGTAGAAATCCCCAATTTAAATAATGGTATGACGATGAAAAGACTTTATAAATATTCTCTCTTCAAAAGTGAGATATTCTTCCTTTTCCAGCAAATAACTTCTAGCAGTGGGTTCATCATCTTTAATTAATAATTTCATGATAGCGGTGCAGCCTGAAAAATATTCTTCATACTATCGTAAGGATACGCAAGAGACTAGGGTTTCTTCCAATGTTGTGGTTATGATGGATGTGGATCCAAATGGTTGGATTATGATTGAATTGATAGGAATACACGTTTTAAGGATGAATTTACATGTATCCATGGCTAACCCATGCCTAGAAAGATGAAATTGATTTAATTGGGTTTATGTCATAAAAGGAGAATTATGGATTTAGATGCATTCTTGTAGAATTGATAAGATACACTAGAATTGGTTGATATTGAAGCATATACAATGATTAAAGAGATGTAGTTCTTTGAGTTTAAAGATTATACTATGAATTGTTGATAATTGATATTATTATGTCGAATGGATAGTTCCCACATAAATTGCTTAAGTATGAATGCATGAATGTGAAAGAATTTCTCACATTGAATGATTTGAGGTTGAAAGGATGACTCACTTAAAATGAATCTAGACTAAAAGATTATTAAATTTATAAGGCTTGAGGTGATCACCCATGACCTACACATGAGAAAGATATGAGGTGACCTCCCATATTCCTAAGTTCAAAAACGTGAGGTGATTACCCATGTAATATGATGATGAATGTGAGGTATGTACCCTTATTCTATAATATCAAAGTAGCACATCAAGAGTAAACTACCTATTAGCCTTTATTCCAAGGACATGGAAGCGATAACCATGATCCCTCAATGAAAGATGTGGAGGCAAAGATTTGTATCTTATATGTAAATATGATGTGGAGATGAATACCCGTGTCATATGATGTTGGGAATAAAGGCGAATATCTATGATCCCATAATACGGACATGGAGGCGAATATATATGACCATATATGTAAGGCAAGAGGCGACTACCCATTAGCCTTTAAGTAAGGCAAGAGGTGAATACCCATAAGCTTTTATAGGATGGCACGGAGGTAATTCCCCATGTCTACAAAAGATAAGCTAAAGATGAGAATGATGAGTGATATGCTTTGATGATGGCCTAAGGTTGCCTACTATGATGAGTAAGACTAGTGGAGGATTATCCATGTCTTGGTAAAGTATGCTTTGAGGTTACTTTATGAAATATTCCTCTTATGTTATGTTTATTTATGTGCATTAATTATGCTTATGACTTATGTTGTTATCTCTTATGCTTTTGGTGACTAATGCTCATGCTATGCCTATGTTGATGCTTAACCAAGCTATCATATTTAGTACATGTTTGTACTAAGACATACTCTTGCCTACATTTCTTATCAGAATGTTGGGTCCGACGATATTAACTTTCATCCCCGTAGCTAGGATCTTAGTAGAATCACATATTGAAGATTAGTGAGTCCTCATAGCATTCGATGATCTAGCCACCATTTGCTTATGTTCTTTCATTTTATGTTTTCAACTATTGTATGGGTTGTTTCCCAAATATATCCATGTTTTATATGGTTTTAGACAAGTGTAATAGACTTCCACTTCATTTTAAAAAGACTTTGATGTTCATGAAAAATGTTTTAAATTCCCGCTCATTTCTATTGTCTTATGTTATGAAAGCTAAGTAGCTTGTATGAGGCCTCTCAAGATCTTGTACGCCTTGTTACTTTTAGGGGGTACCCGTGGGTGGTGAAATGCACCAAGATTGATTGGGAATCACACTTGCAGTGCGACACAAATAAGCCCCAGTCAGTGGAGGGCTGGCACGACGCGCTAGTAATGCACTAGTAGTGTTAGCCCACTTTTCTTTCCGTACTTGTTCCTTTGAGTCAAGATTCAATTTCTTTCGTAACGATAGCTATTTAAACTACATTTAATCATCACGAGATCCTTCATATCGCGAATCATAACTCTTAATTCATAATTCATAATTAAAAATTCAAGAAAAGATTAAGAGCCGAGTTTGAGAGAGTCTTTTGAGTTGTGTTGAGAAGTCTTTTACAAATGTTTAAAACTTGTTTTAAGACTTGAGTACTTGAGTATGAGGATAAGAAGAGTTGAGTTTCATTTTTTCAAAATTGATTATATGGGAATTAAGTATTTCCAAGTGTAACATCATGTATCCTAGACATACTTGAATGCAGATTTCAGAAGTGCAGGCGCCACCGATGGGCACTACCCACGGACCGCAGGTGGGGTCCGTGGATGACCACCTACAAACCCTCCCAAAAAAATTCCAAAAACTTTTCTGAGGGTCGACCTACAGCCAGACCCATAGACCGTATATCAGACAACTGGTCATAGTCCTAGTCCATGGATTGAGATCCCGTAACCTAGTCTTTGAAGCCAAATGACAGTTGACCAAGTCAGACCGTGGGTCAGTCCATCGGTTGTTCCAACAACTTTTAAGTTAGGGTTCATTTTGTATTTTCCTTATGTGTTGGACCCCTAAATTGTTTTAGCCTAGCAACTTAATTAGAGCCCACCCTAGTTAATTCATTCTCCAAAAATTCATCCAATTAGAACAAAACAAGGAGAAATCAATCGAGCAGCCCTAGTCCAAGATCGTGGTAGGGTATCGTCTATTCCAGGCAAGAAATCAAAAGATTTATCTGTGAAGCTCATCACCAAGTATGTGAGATTTCATTAGTGGGTTCGTTTTACCCATTAGTTTCCTAGAATGCAGTCAGATTCTTTATTCTCTACATCATATTAGGCCAAGGGTTTCTAGAATTTTAGAATTTATGTTGTGATTCAGTTGCTAAACTACTCCAAATCAGATTATCATGTTTTCATGGAATTGTTTCTTAGTTCTTGTTGAAACTCAGAACCCTAGTTGTGTAGATTCATTTAGTTCATGAATTAGAGGTGCTAGGTCATATTATACTGATATACATGCCATAGTTATGAATATTCAATTATTAGTATATTAATGTTGCATTTTTAGTAGGCATGTAAATATTTTGAGCTATTCAGTATTACAGAAATTCAATCATAATGTCAATTACATAATCAATTGGGAGTAGGCTTATTACTGAGTGGACTAAGGGTCAGTCACCTCATAGTCCCAAAAGTACGTGCTCTTTAGGTAAGTTCTCTCTATGGGAATTATACTTAGTGGTCATGCCATTCATGCCTCTACACCCTTGGCTAGGTATATTGGGCCCTCTCGATAGGGCGTATACATTAGACTCCACATTTATCTCACTTGGTTTTATGTCGGTTATTAGTAGCTCCCACAGATAGATTCTAGTATATTGACCAGGTTATCAATTACAGTTCAGTATCCAACTATAATATGTTATAAACTTGATCACTACATTAAGTCATTTTATGTTCAACATCTTTAGGTTCAGATTATATCATTTCTTTATCACCTGTTCATTTATATGTTTAATTTAGATTTATTCCATCCTGAATACTTAGTACCTTTCAAGTATTGACGCATACTCTGCGCTACATCTTTTTGTGATGTAGGTTCAAATCCTCAGCATTCATATCACGCACAGATCGATTCCTGATCTTTACTTCAGTAGCTTGAGTGGCACGTCATTATATTTCGACGACAATAGACATGTTTCTATATTTAGTCTTTTCATTTCAGTTTTTAGTATTTGCTAGAAGTTAGTTAGGGGCATGTCTCAAGCTTTAGTGTTTAAGTTTTATTTCAGTTTATTGAACTCTTCTGAGTTATATATTGAGACAGTTTTGGGTATCCCCCATCATTTCAGTTGATCTCATGTTTTAATTTTCCTAATGTCTTAATGATACCTTTGTTTCAATTAATTGGTGGTTTCACCAAATTATATAATCATGAATCATCATGTAAATAAAAAAAATCAGAAGTGACTTAAAGGCACAATATATATCATTAACTTAACCGTATTTCTTATTTTCAGTTTATCTTTAAGTATGCTCCTGACATACCAACAGGGTTAGCTTGGGATCACTCGTTATCCATGATACCGTGTTTATGCCCTGGGGGTTAGCTTCAGGGCGTGACAGCAAGTGTAAATATTTTTACATGCAAAATGAGAGGAAACATCAATTTCCAAATGATTTCATGAGGAGTTTTTAGTACTATTTCTTTTAAGAGAAACCTTTTGAGTAATAATCTCAATGTTTGTGGATGGGGAAATATTTTTAAACATATGAGCTAAGTTATATTATTGGGAGTAGTATTGAGCACTCATATGAGGACGAGTTCTAACAACTCAAAGTCCTCATAAATCATGTAGTCAACGTGGGTAGAAAGGGTCATACTTTTTTATAATCCTTATTTCTTTTTAATCTAAGCTTAGTAGAGCCCCTTAGTTGAGGATTTCTTATACTACGAAAAACTATATAACAATACTGGTAGCGAGGGCAAGACGTTGTATCACGTAACCCATAGTAATTGTTGTCAATTAGAGAATCTCCTAATTAAAAGTAAAAGAGTTTTATTGTACTTTTAAATACACTGAGTTGTAAATTACTGTTTAATAAATTTCTTTATAATGCATCTTATTATTTATTTATAATGTACTGAGTTGAGTTTTCTGAGTGCTTGAGTATCTTTGAGTCTCTTGAGTATCCATGAGTCGAGTTGAGGTAAGTATGGTTTCCTTTTATCACTTTAAGTTTGCAGGTTATGATTCAGTGTTCCACCCCTTACGTGTTCGTAAATTCAATGTACTAATGTCATTTTGTTTGCATCGTTTCATGATGCAGACACAAGCAATCAGGGTCATCAACAGATGCTTCATTGATACCACAACACTTTGAGTTAGATTTGTGTATCCTCCTTGTTTCTAGAAGATTTCATTTACTTTTCAGTTTTTTAGGATATCGTGGGTCTTATATTGGATTCAATCTTTGTCATTTATAGTCTTCATAGATAGACAATAGTAGTTGAGAAGTCTATTTCATTTTTTCAACTATTAATGTTCTAGACTTAAGTTGCCTCTTTGGGCCAGTTGAATGTTGTATATAAATATTTAGAGTTTATCGATTTGAGATATTGAGTAAGGTTATACAATTGCAATTCATGTATTGTTGAGTAAGTCTTCCGCTGAACATTGAGCCAGGCCAAGGGTTTGCTTGGGGCAAGCAATAGTTCTCAAGTGTTGGCCATGTTAAGGGTTTAGGTTGGGGGTGTGACAGTTTTCCTCTTGTAGTTATCCAGGATGAGGGTTCTCTTGGGAACCAACAATGATTCTTGAGTGTCGGCCGTGTCCAGGGTGTAAGCTCGGGTCGTGATAGTAAAGTTCAGAGTTCAAGTTTCCTAGGGTGTCTATAGAGCCAAGTCAGTATGATCTTATTTATGGTTGTGAGGGCTCCACTTCTATAAATGAGGGAGTACATAAATTTATGTAAATTTTCCCTTCTTTTATACTCTAAATCGTGCAATAGAGTTGTGTCATTAGAAACTTATTCAAACTCATTGTTCCTAAGATCAATTTGACTACCCCTCATACTCAAGGTAGTTAAAAAATAAATGACAATTCCTTATTAATGAGTTACTCTCAGCAAGAGTCTTAAGAAAGTCATGAGACTGCAGAGGGGCTTGAGAGAATCCCGTGAGTGAGCTTAAGTGTTGAGTTTTGAAAGAATGTAATCTTCTTCATATGAAACATGTGTTTGAGATAAAATCGAGATGTATTGCCAGACTCTTTTCTCTAAATTATGTTTTAGAGTTGGAGTGGTGTGTTTATTCGAGAGGTAGTATGAGTTATGATGTTATAAGCAGTAGTAGTAGAAGTGCCCTATAATAATTTATTAAAGGGAGGTAGTGATGAGGAAAATTAGGTTGTTGCATTCATGTATCAAGTAAGTTATTAATGATGAGTTTTTATTTATAAGTAGACTTAGAATAATAATATAAAGTAGATGGATAGTTACTATTTAGGATGAGTTAGAGTATAATTTAACCAGAAGGGAGTTTAAGTCGATGTGTCATCGTGTTAGTGAAGACTAAGTGTAGGTGTTGAATAGAAGAGCATAGTATTCATGAGGTTATAGATCTAAGATAGGCTTATTATTTAGAACTGGGAACCCCATGATATTTCATCTAGTAGTTGTAATAATATCCCGCCTTAGCAAGAGATAAATTTAGAGAGCACTAAATTGGAAAGAGCAAAATTGAGAATTTTGCAAGTAATGCCTAAGTTGTGAGGTTTTGGTCAACTTCCAACGACCATAGCATTCAGTACATGATTATTTAGGTGACCCATAAGATATCAAATTAAAGTTATTTGGATTCTCTTTCCAACACCACCAAGTTTGATAAATTTTGAGTTTGGATGAGGGAAATATGCCTGTTTGAAGTCAACCTGTCCATTTATGAAAATTTACCCGAATTAGGGAGGGGTATTTTGGTCTTTTCCTTAACCCATCAACATTAAAAGTTTTTAGTAATATTTAGGAGTCTAAATTGATTTGGTTCAGGTACTCCGAAACATGCTTAGTGTTTTGAGAAGAGTTCAAGAAGAGAAAAAAAGGAGAAAGAAAGGAAAAGATTCAAGCGCTCAAGGGATTGTTGCAATCTTCGAGGGTTTTTTGCCAAGAATTCGATACTAACGAGGTATATAAGTTCTCATAGTGTTGGTTTGTTCACTCATTTTCCAATATTGTAATTTCTATCTGTAATTTCATTCTTGAGTTTGAATGCTTTAAGTTTTTGAGATTTCGTGCTTCGTTCATTGATAATGAACTCCTTGTTGAGCTTTAGGTGTGAAATGCGAATGAGCGTAGTTCTTGTGTGGGTTTTTGCTGAGATTATTCTGGGTCATAAGAATACGAGAGTTTTGACCTTAGAATTTCAGTAGGTATAAGTTGAATTGAGTCCTTCCCGATACCCATCCTATATCTATTCAACCATATTGAATGGCTCCAATAGAGTTTGACCAAATGTCTCACCTTGGGGCACTCCGGTCTTATTTGTGAGAAAGAAAGATGGTTCCCTTAAATGTGTATAGATTACCATCAGTTGAACAAGGTTATTATCAAGAATAAGTATCCTCTTTCGAGAATTGATGATCTCTTCGATCAACTTTAGGGTGCCACTTGTTTTTCTAAGATAGACCTCAAATTGTCTACCATCAGTTAAGAGTAAGAGAATGTGATATTCCGAAGACAATCTTTAGGACCCGTTATGGCCATTATAAGTTTCTGGTCATGTCGTTCGGTTTGACTAATTCACCTGCACCATTCATTTACCTTATGAATAGAGTATTCAATATCTATTTAAATATGTTTGTTATCATTCTCATTGATGTCATTCTAATATATTCAAGGAATAAGGAAGATCATGCTAGCCATCTTAGAATAGTCATCTAAACTCTAAAGATAGAGAATTGTATTTTAAGTTCTTTAAATGTGAGTTTTGACTTGAGTACGTGGCATTCTTAGGCGACATTGTATCCGGTGATGGGATTAGAGTTTACACTCTTAAAATAAAGGCAGTGCAAAATTGGCTAGACCCACATCTCCAACCAATATTAGAAGTTTCTTGGGGTTAGATGGATATTATAGCAGGTTCGTAGAGGGGCTTTTATATATTTTGTCCCCTTTAACCAAGTTGACTTAGAAAATAGTGAAGTTTCAATGGTATGAAGCTTGTGAGAAAAACTTTCAGGAATTGAAGAAGAGGTTGACTACTGCCTAGTATTGACCTTAACAGAAGGTACACAAGGCTTTGTGGTATATTGTGATGCATCCAAAGTTGGTTTGGCGGTGTGTGTTGATGGAGAATTGTAAAGTTATAGCTTATGCCTCAGGACAGCTAAAAGTTCGCGAGAAGAATTACCCAACCCACGATCTAGAGTTGGCTGCCGTAGTATTTGCTTTGAAAATATGGCATCCTAATTTATATAGTATTCATGTAGATATATTCACTAATTACAAGAGTCTTAGTATGTGTTTAGTCAGAAAGAGCTGAGTCTCAAACGTAGAAGGTGGTTAGAGTTACTCAAAGATTATGACATGAATATTCTTTATCACCCAGGTTAGGATAATGTTGTTACTATTGCCTTGAGTATATTATCTATCTTTAGTACCTCCCATTTTGAGGAATATAAGAAAGATTTAGCAAAAGAGGTGCACATACTTGCACGATTAGGAGTTGGACTAATGGATTCCACAGAATAAGAAGTAGTTGTGATGAATGGGGCTAAATCATCATTAGTGTCAGAAGTAAAAGAGAAGCAAGACCAAGATCCTATCTTGCTTAAATTGAAGGCAAATATTCATAAGAAAGAATAATGGATTTTGAACAAGGGGGAGATGATGTATTTATGTATTAAGGTAGATTTTGTGTACCAAGGGTGGATGAACTATAGGAGAGGATCATGGAGTAAGCTCATAGCTCCAGATATTCAATCCATCTGGGTTTCACAAATATGTATCGTGACTTGAGAGAGGTATATTGGTGGAGTAGTATGAAGAAAGGCATTGCTGAGTTCGTTTCTAAATGCCCGAATTGTCAACAAGTTAAAGTAGAGAACCAAAGGCCCGGTGGTATGGCTCAGAATATAGAACTCCCGAAATGGAAGTTGGAGATGATCAATATGCATTTTATCATATGCTTACTAAGGCCTCGCAGGTAACATGATTCTATTTGAGTGTTGTTGATAGAATGACGATATATGCCCACTTTTTATCGGTAAAGACTACCCATTCAGTAGAAGATTATGCTAAATTGTATATTCAAGAGGTAGTCAGACATCACGGGGTTCCTGTTTCTATTATATCAAATAGAGGGGCACAATTTACTGCACAGTACTTGAACTATTTTCAGAAAGGCTTGGCTCCAAAGGTCAACTTAAGTACTGCTTTTCATCCTCAGAGAGATGGTCAAGCAGAGCGAAGATATAATGAGGGCCAAGGTGATTGATTTCAAGGGTAATTGTGATGATCACCTACCTATCAGAGAGTTTTCTTATAACAATGATTACCACTCTAGTATCCAAATGGCTCCTTAAGAAGATCTTTATGAGAGAAGATGCAGATCTCCGATTAGATGGTTTGAAGTTGGTGAAGTTGGGTTGATAGGACTAGACCTAGTTCATCAAGCTATGGATAAAGATAAAATCATTCAAGAGAGGTTGAAAATAGCGGAGAGTCATCAAAAATCCTACAGTGATGTTAGGAGAAAGGAGTTAGAATTTGAAGTACATGTTCGGGTATACTTGAAAGTTTCACCCATGAAAGGTGTTATGAGATTTGGTAAGAAGGAGAAACTTAGTCCCCGATATATTGGGCCTTATAGTATATCCAAAAGGATTGGTAATTTAGCTTTTGAGTTGTAGCTACCGCAAATATTAGCAGAGGTCCATCCGGTATTTCATGTTTCCATGTTGAAAAAGTTCTTGGGAGATCCTTCGCTTATCATACCAACTGAAGATGTTGGTATCAAGGATAGTTTGTCTTATGAGGAGATTCATGTTTATATTCTAGACCGCCATGTTCGCAAGTTGAATATCAAGGAAGTAGAATTAGTCAAAGCTCTTTGGAGAAATAAGTTTGTTGAGGAAGACACTTGGAAGCAGAGGAGGATATGAAGAAGAGATATCCACATCTCTTTGAGCCCAGAGAATTCTAGATCATGGTACTAATTCTCTTCTTAAAACTCCTTAAATTGATATACTTAATGTGTTAGATTTGCTTGATGTTTGTTTGAGATGAATGTTAGATGTTACACCCTTAGCCTACGAAGAGTAATCTCGTTTGAGGACAAATGTTCCCAAGGGTGAGATATTATAACACCTCGCTATTTGAAAGAACTATAAAGAACTAGAATTTAGAAGAAACTGTTGTTGGGAATAATCAAATTGGAAATTTTGGCAAAGTTAATTTAAGTATGAGTTTTTGGTCAACTTAAAACCACCATGACTTATATCTCAAGATGACTTAGGTGTACTACCATATACCGTAGGAAATATCTTTGAATTATATTTCCTACGCCTTCAAATTTTTTAAATTTCTAGTTCGTATGAGGGAGATATGGCCATTCAAAGTTAGGTTGTCTAGATAAGGAAAGTCAAAACCGTATTTTTAAAGGGTATTATGGTCTTTTTACTACCCATATAATTAAATTAGTTATTGGTAATTAATATGGGGTCTAAACTGATCGGAATCAGTTTATTCTTTACAAAATTAAGTTAGGATTTTGAGAGAAGAGAAAAAAAGAGGCGAAAGGAGGAGAAGAAGCAAGGATTCATCGCATTCTTGAAGTTAAGCTCGTCGATTTCGCCAATTGTTGATCCCTACGAGGTATGTGATATCACATAGCGTTGTATTAGTTCAGACACGCGCCAATCATAATTCAATTCCACGAATTTGTGTTCTTGTAAGTTTAGAAAATGAGTTCTTGAGTTAAATTTATGAAATTTGATGTTGTTTTGAGTTAATTCTTGCATATTTTGGTTATGTATTCGAATCTAATAAATTGGGGAAGGAAACATTCGAATAAAGGGAGATTAAATTTAAAAAACTTAGCACAAAAAGTCGTCAAAAACCTAGGGAGGGGGAAGGGGCGTCGTGCCACTCAGAGCGCCCCGAATGAATTTATGTAGTTTGGGATCTGGAGCGCCGCTGATGAGTCCTCGAATTGGACTCATTTAGGGCTTTATATTAATGAAAATAGTGTCCTAAATTGCTTATTTTATCTCAATATCTGATGAAAACTCTTGAGTTTTAGGAATTTGAAGTTTTAGCGTGAGCATGGACACTTAGGCGCAAACGTAAGAAAAAGGATGAAAAAGAGCTGAAGTAGAAGCCTGAGGTTCGCCAAGTATACTTGGCGATCTGCTGCAGATTTGCATTTCTCCATTGTTCCAACATGTGAAGCCCTGAAAGAAGTGGATTAAGAAGACGATCAAAGGGAGCAGTCGGTGCTTCGACGAATAGTTTCGCGAAGCCGAGTTATTCCGCCCAATCTTACAGCGTGCACAGAAAATGAAGGCAAAGCACAAACAACGACGAGCTAGAAAAAAAGTGAATCGTTGAATCACTCAGCGATTCACGACTAAATTCTCTGAACCGATTCGCCAACACTTAATCTACAGTCTATAAATACTAAACGCTTTATTATATTTAGAGAGTCCGAACATTATTATCAATTTTCACTTTTAGAACTTAGCTTTTTATATTTTCTCTCAAGTTTGGAGAGGGTTTCGTATGGGAGACTTGAAGAAAGAAGTCCTTCTTTCTCGAATCGAAAGTGGCTCTTCTCCATTCTTCTTACTTTGCTCATATTAAGGTTTACTTTATTATACCCATTTGGTTTATTTATCATTTTAGTGTATTTAATTATTGCTTGATGTGTGGCTAAAAAAACCCATTCTTGGTGTGTGATTTAGCAATATGTGTTGATACTATTGTTGGGTCTTGCTTGCTGATAGGATTAGATGTATTTTAACGGTGATTTCACCTAATGGTTGTGGTTTAAATTAATGGGTTTGTATTTACAAATACAAAACCGCTTATGTATTTTCGGCTTGCTCGAGACAGAGGTCGCGAATCCAAGACCGCTAGATTGATGTCCTAAGGAGTGAGGTGGAAAGAGGCTTAACCCGAGAGGGTGAACCCTAGCTTCATATCTAAGCACCTTTCATCGAAAGAGTGGATATGGATAAGGGGTAGGTTGGTCTTCATTAGACGAGTGGGTGTCTGTGAGGAACCCATTTGATATGGGGTAAGTTGCCCAAGAAGGAATTTACTTTCACCTAAAGGTTAGCCTAGTTACCATTATTTTGCAAATTTTCCTATCGAAAGCAAGTACCCATTGATTTACATCAACATACATTGCGGTCACACCCCAAGAACTTTCCCCCATACATGATTTCCCCTTTATTTTTATCATTTTCTACAACTAGTGACAAACCCCTTTTTGATATTTGACACTTTGGTGTCACAACTTGAATTTTTTTTTCTTCGATAATGTCTTGAACTACTACTAACTAGAATGAAATTCTAGTTGACTACTATTTTCACTAACATTCCCTTAGGACACGACCCCTACCCTTGGATGGGTTACTATACTCGCTTCGATTCGTAAACACTCAGACTGTAGGCTAACATCATTGATCACGAGACATTGACTTGCGAAGGATCAGCCGCGCCAGCTAGTGCTCCCCAACCCAGCTTTTGAAGTTTTCCTTTTGGCGCCCCGCACCACTTATAATGTTTGGGACGCTAGGTCTTCTATTTTTCCTACTTCTTTCCATTTGAGTTTCCTTGAATCGTACCTATGTTTCCTAGTTTATTTCTACCCTCTAAGGTACGTCTAAACATTATGATGTTGTATGTAACACAAGATCATGGCCCTTGAATCCATAAATCAAATTCAAGGTAGAGCTAAGAGTCAGTCAAGAGAGTTCTTATAGTCTTTCAAAAGTATTATACAATCGTTTTAAACTTGTTTTCAAGACTTGAGCCTTGATTTCGAGAAAGACTATTAACAAGTTTATTTAGTTAAATGAATATGGGAAATAAGTAATACATAAGAACAAATATTTTCACATTTAATATAAGAGGAAACACCCATTCTCAATCGAGTTTTCATGAGTAGTTTTGAGTTCCATCTTGTCCCGACTTAGACCGTCCAGATTGGCACCCACACTAACTCTACGATGAGAGAACCCCTACTACAACCCAAACAAGCAACTAAATAAAAAACTAAGGCATTTAAAGATACGAAAGCAAGTTTATATGAATAAATTATTTATTAAGGAGTTCTCATAAAATCTGAAAGGTTTAATAAAATAATGAATTAAGATGAATGCGGAAATACAACCCCTAGAACCCGAAGGTCAATGTACAAAAACTCTAACAATGAAAAGTCTAAGAACAAGGGGTGCAACCCCAAAACTAAACAAGCACCTTAAACAAACAGTCTGAGTCCGAAGAGAGTGGACTTAAACAAGAGAGATCCATGGAAGCCTCAAATAACTAGATCGCCCTTGAATCTAGCCACGATCAATAATTACATAACTGAGGTTTGTCATTAGTCGCCAGAAGATGCCCTATACTCAATAAAATAATAGCAAGTGCAGTATCACTACACAACCACCGTGTACTGGTAGGAGCACACGATCATCCCACTAAGTGAAACATATATAAGTCATTACAACATCATAAACATGCACACACTGAACATATACATTATAAATTATAATTTACGAGGAACATACAATTTCTCATGCTTCAATAATTTCACATTTATCCCAATTATGTCAAGTAGTTGGTCCTCTCATGGAACTCAATTCAATGGTCCTCTCAGGGAACCCAATTCAATGGTCCTCTCAGGGAACCCATACCCAAGCTGTTAGTTCACCGAAATATGGTATATGATCCAAAGTTAGTTTGTCGGAACGTGGAAATCCAATCCCATTTTTATGCCGGAACGTGGAAATTTGATCCCACCAACACACCACAATCACATTCATAAGTATATTCTCAATAATCATACAATAAAGAAGTGATTCATGACATATAGATTTTCGTTCATACTTTTTTACAATTAGTGTGATCAATAATGCAACATTCGCATACATACATGCATCATAATGAAGCAAGAACAAACATATATCACACAATCATGAAATCACAACCATCACCTGCCTCGAATCCTAGCTAGAATCCGCTAAGACACTTGAATCTTCCCTTTCAAGATTCTTTTCGCTTGTTCTAGGTCTACAAACAATTAATATACGCAAGTATCAATAATCAAAAGTCTAATTATACGGATTACAAAAAACCCAATAACTCTAGACCAACCAAAGATCCTAATACCTAATTTAGGGATTTTTCCAACATAATTCTCATATGAAAACCCTTCCATATCGATAATAACCCAATAAAATAGGTTCTACGGATCAAAAAATGGATCGGGGGAGTTAAAATCTTACCTTCAGACTCAAGAATAGCGAAAAACGTTCAAGTACTCGTCTGGGATTGCCTTCTTCGCTCTAAAATTTGAAAAGTGCCAAATAAGGTCATTTAAGGATTTATTAACGACTTTAAGTCGTGTCTGGACCGCCACAGAAGACCCATCCCTCTACAGCAGCCCTGCTTTGGCACCTAAAATCCCGCGGTCATGCTAAGATCATTTCCGAGAGTTCTACTCGCCCAAATTCAATTCCGTAAAGTCGTACGAGTCCCTTATTGTCTTAGTTATCCACTCATGTAATCAAATTCACAATTATATCTCTAATTCATCACTGGATTTACTACACCGAAATGACTCCGATTTTGTCCATATCTGAACTAGGTTGGGAAATTCCAAGTTACTACAAAAATGTTTTCTAGCCCCAATTTAATTTTCGTTGGATTTTCTCGAACGACTTAATCAGGTTGTTATAATAGATACCAATTTAGCCATCACTCATCCCTGAGTGATCAACTAGGAGAAGACCAGCTAAAGTAAGGGTAGAGTATTATGTGAATCATCAAATTACTAGGGATACTTGTCTCGCATGCTCTTCTTATCGAATCATATTTCCCCATAAGGATTTCACATCTCCAACCTCAAAAAAAACAATTGAGTAACTACACATCCTCCTTTACAATGCCTCAATGAAGTCATCTCAACACTCAAGTGATAATTATTGTTGTATGTAAACTTAACTAGTAACAAAAGGAATTCTCAATAACCCCCAAAGTTGATCGCACACATTTGTGCAACATGTATCAAGGACTTTGACACAACATAACCATGATAAAATTCTAAATCAATACTTTCTACGATTAGAAGTGAACCGGAACAAACCAACGCACAGTCAGTACCCAAACATCACAGTTCTTAACAACATCTCCATCCCACAACATAAATTCCCATGAGCTAAATTTATAACAATTTTGATCTTTGGAAATGAGATAATTATCGAGGGATATGTCCAAGCATACAACCCCTCCAGCAAAACTATCAAAATGCTAGATTTAGTAATTGTAGATTACCTCTTAAGAACAATAGAATTGGACCCAATTATTCACACATTCAATCAAGAATAATCGATACATGACCTCGACGACAAGATGAACTATTAGATTGTTGGAAAACCAAAAATATGCAGGGTAGCTCTTCTATAAATTCTCATAAGCAAGGTGGTATATGTAGGACCACTAAAATACTTTAAAAACTTCAAGACAACACCAATTATGTCATTCGAAATAACCACACTTCCCAATCTCCCCACTCAATCAAGAGAGTGCCGCATGATTGGTAAACCTGATCCACCACTAAAGAATCACCTACAAAATAAAAAACACGTGTGACCATAGCTAGTTCATCACACTCACAACCATGTACAAAAGGAAATAGATGGTCACATAAGAATTTATAGAATAACACTAAAGGTTTTCCTTTGATGAGTCGATACCAACCATTTCCATTAACTTGGCTCAGCATACTTTTCACATCCTTCGACTGAAGCCAACACTCTAAATACTAACAACTGTCATAATCACTCCGACCATTGAGCTTACTTTAAACCAACGACTTTTAAATGAAAACCTTTAGATGGTACTTTAAATAATCACTCCGACCATTGACCTTACTTTAAACCAACGACTTTTAAATGAAAACCTTTAGATGGTACTTTAACAATCAACAATAAAACTTTACGAACCAACCGGGGTGTAATTCCTTTCCAATAGTTTTAACCAATCTAACGGACTTGTGACACTATTACCATAGTCACAACAAAATGAATGAAACACTCTTCCCTGAACCTAATTATATACACCTCTGAAGATATATCTTAAGCCTAAGCAATACAATAAAAGGATTCTTGCTCTCGCCTCTCTCTAAAGGCTCTACTACATCCCGCTATCTTTCTTCATTATGACTCTAGCTCTTTAATTTCTATTCGAATGGTGTTCCTCCCATATCTTAAAAACTTTCCATACAACCCCGTTACTTAAGTAATATTAGAAAATCACATCCTTAGATACTTGCAAGTCATAATTACTACACCAAATTCGCTTAGCCACATTCTTATTATATAGTTGCATTCCAAAGCAATCCATAACACATTCTTACTACTATTACGCTTAGTCAACCTTGATTATCACTACAAAGTCAACCTTTTCATAGAAATGAAACCTCCAAATCAAGTATACCCATCAAATTCAAAAGGACTAGGCCAATTTTTATACGCACTTTCTTACTATTATACTACAATTACCTTCACCTAAGTATACTCAATGTGACTTTCTTTATCCATAAGCTAGTTATTCCGGTATCAATCCCCATTTTAATGGATTAATATAAAATCACCAGTCCTTATACTACCCTCTTTATTTTTAACAAACAAGACATGATCACCCTACAGAGAAACACTAGGACGGATGAAACCTTTATCAAGAAGCCCTTGGGTTTGAGATTTAAGCGCTCTCAAAATTGAAACCACACAAAAAGTCTCCATAGAGGGGGGGATTCGACCTCAACATCCCGAACATGAGCCAATTACGCCAAACAATCCTGCCCTACCAGTTTTCTAGCCCGAATGAAGAATATGATCTTAGCTAGCTTAGGCTTGTACACCCTTTCCCATTCTAATATTTCCATACCGAGATGTCTAGAGTTATCGACTTAGCATTATAATTAAGCTCGGTATAATAGGGAGACAACGAAGGCATGCCTAAGATTATATCAAGTCAATCATATCCAGTATAATCAAATCAACCCAAGTTTGAAAATCTATAAGCACAACAGACAAACACGTTACACATCAGTGACTATGACTGACTCTTCAATTAGGGTAGAAACGTGGATGGGGGCATCAAGTATATCACAAACCACATCAAATCCCAAGTCAATTGAACTGAAATGTACCAATAAGTAGAATCCATATCAAACAATACACTAATCATTCGACCATAACAATTATAGTACTTGTGATAAATACATCCGACCCTCATTTGTAAGGTTTTCCACAATTTTAACACACTTAATAACTTATATTTGATTGTTGACCACTAAATTAGGTCGCAAGGGTTTGTTTGGATACCATTTAGGGTCTTATTGGATAGTTTAAAAATCATGGGACGCAGGCTAAAGTTCTGCCTCGCCTCATCCCATTCTGGCGGTCCCGCCCTGGCAAAAATAACTCCGCCCTCGTGGTCAAAGTAGAAACAGAACCTGACAATGATTGTTCAGGGGTTCTTCTCTTTTCTAAAATTTTCCCAAAGCTTCCCAGCTTTACCATACAATTTTAATTGAATAACCAAGCCATGACACGCGATACATGAATGAATTCACTCTTATCAATTCAGCACCACAACCCACACATCCCCAGGATACACTACTCACACGATCCTTAGTTATATCTTCTATACTCAAGTATTTACAACTTGCATAACTTCAACGAAGAGTCCAAAATATTGTACATATCAAAGTTCAGGCATAATTTTATTGTGCACATAGTCACCTCATCACATTCAAGCAATTACAACTTCACATTCGCAGTTAATTCAGACAACTAAAAGAATGACTTCACCTTTCCAAGTTACAACTCGCAAAGAAGTCCAATTTCTTTAATTAGCTCGTTCCATAAACGACCATTAGCCATGCCTTAAACAATTCTTAAGTCTAGATACCAATTGGAACCTTCTCAATTCGAATTAACTTGCTTGTGTTCCATCTAGTTCACTTTGTTTAGATACCAATTGAAACCGGGAGATATCAATTGGATTCAACTCATACCAAAAGCAACAATAGTAGCTAGCGAGCCCCATAAATCTGCTAATTTCAATCACAAAACTTGGTCGAACCCAATTCTTAACAGCCTCATTCTTTAAATGATGGTAACCAAACATTAAATCAATCCTTGAGAATACCGATGCACCTTGCCATTGGTAAAAATGTCATCTGTCCGAGGCAATGAATACTTGTTTCGAATGATAACCCTATTCAACTGTGAGTAATCTATACACATCCCCTTTTGCTAGTGATGGTGTTACAATTAAAGTAAAAACAATTTTAAAATGTTTGGCCAAATACTAATTATTCTCAAATATATTTTTTAATTTTATTGGTCAAACATAAATGACTTCTCATCAAGAATAGTTTTGTAAAACACTTTTGGAAAAAGTTATATTCCAAAATAAGTTAGTCTTAAAAGATTGGTCAAACAAATTATTAAACATGACATGGAGCTTCTTATCATAATTTTAATGGTAAACTTACTAATAAAAGAAATAAGTTAATTGCAAGAATCACTTAGAATAATTAATAAAATTATTTCCATGTTAGGACATCATAATAGGATTAAAAAAGATAAGATTTTTCTGTTAAAAACATAATTGTGTGACTTTTAAAGAAAAAAGTCATAGTTAATTTTCCATTTATGAAATTTGACATATGATGCACCTTGTATCGACAAAAATTAAAAGCAAGCCATATATATTAAGTCCAAATTATTATTTTTTTGAAAAAGAAAAAAAAAGATGATAATTCATGTCAAGTCAACTTATTTTCTATTATATAAATAGACAACTTTCTATCAAGTTATAACATATCTCTCAATCTCTATTCATCAATCAAAAGGTGGATAAACATTCTCCTATATATTTCCTTTCTCTATGATTTATTTTAGTTGTTTCTTATAAATTGATTAGGTAAACAACTGTTCAAACATGTTATTAATTGATTTTTTGTGTTCTTTTGTTATTTTATTTCATTGAAAAGGAATTTACCAAAGAAAATGACTTATTCACGAAAGAAACATGTTGGAGATTCATCAACCTCTCCAAAAAAAGCAAAAAAGCAAAGCAAGTGCGTTCGACACACTGTGAAACAAGTTCAACTGCTTAAAGAGTAAGATCAATTTTATTTACAAACCAAAAAAAGAAATTGAACCTTAATATATGTTTAATTTTTGTGTTGCTTGTTTAAAACGATTATGTTGTTTTTCTAACTGATAATAAAAATTTATTTTCCATATAATAATTTTTCTTTTTATTTCTTTTTTTTGTGAATTACTTTATGTTTAATTCTCATTTAATTTATTGTGTTACTTTTTTTCCTTTGTTATTTAATAAATCCATTAATATTTGGAAAAATGTCTAATACATTTTATTTTGCTAATCAATTTTTCTAATTGAGTTGCTAAAATGGTTCAAAATAGATTATTTTTCTAGTTCATCTACCATATATATGTATGCATCATTCATAAATGAATCAATTTGTTCTTCATTAATAACTTTAGAATAAGACTATGAGTTTCTTTAATTTTAATGTTTATCCTTTTTGCAACAAAACAATAATCTCTTACCCATGGTTGGTGTTTGTTACTTTTTTGGAGCTCAACAAATTTAATTTTCCGTAAAAAAATTTCACTAATCATTTTTTTATTGAAAAAAGCAGGACACGAACCTGAGGCATTTTTTTTTTCATTTTTAGGCTTTATATTTCTTTAAAAAATGGTTATTAATGGTGTTTTTTGGTTGAATTTTGAGATGAAGATTTTTGAAGAAATGTCCACATCCAGATACGGACCAGCTAATTGAAATTGGTAATGAAGTAGGGCTTAACCATAAGAAGATCAAGACTTGGATTTGTAACAATAAGATTACAACAAAGGTATTTTAATTAATTAGTCCTTTTTCTATTAATTTATTAATTCTATTTAATTAGTGTATTATTATTATTATTATTATTTGTTGTTGTTATTGTTGTTGTTGTTATTTTTTAATTTTACACAATACGACCAATAATAATTTGTATTTTTTTTAGATTATGGAAGAATCTAAAAAACAAATAACTAGTTAAAAGTAGGGTTACCTCCACGAAAAAATTAGTGAAGCTCTTACCTTAGACCACCAAATTTCTTATCTATATTTGGTAGTTTTCTGAATGTCTGATTCGATACGAAAATTGTCCTCTTCTACTAATTGGCACACTTATTTCTTCTTTCTTTTCAATTTCTTTTTTCTATTTATGTACTATCAATTCTATAATTGACAATCTCACTTTGTAATTTTTAAATCAGGTATGTATTTGTCTTTTTGAATTGATCAAAAGATTTTGAAGAAAGTTCCTTGCATCGTTAATAAATTAATTTTATCAAAGAAGTTTAAGTATATTCATTCGGCCTCAAATTTGATTGAGCTACAACTCATTAGAACCAATGATAAAATCTGTAAAAATTATTTGAAATAAAAGAAATTCCTCAGGAGATCCATAATTTATCAAGATCTTAATAAATGGACAAAAAATTATATTTCTATTTGATTTTGAGAATTCAACGTCAAAGAAAATCTGATTGTATAACTAAGAACTATGATTTTCCTTTTTGAATTATTTCATAAATGAAAGAAATCTTAGAACGTAAGTGGTGACTAAACTAAGTGTAGACTAGTCAAAATGATTTGAATAAATAAATGAGAAGGTCATTAGTTTTTTCGGACTCATGACTTGAGCTTAAAATTGATCAAAACCCAATTTCCCATCTCTAAAAAAAAATTGATTAGTTTTTCCTTGTTATTTGCTTCATTACCAAGCAAAGTGGCTTTTCTTTAACTATGACTATGTTTAAATCTCAAATATTTTCTTAAAAAAATATTTTAACAAGATCTCTAATAAATAATTTGAGTTTTATACTTAGTCTATATAAGCCAACATTTTTTTAACATGCTACCTTGAGTTGCGTCCAAATTGATCCCTGTGAAAATATGCCTAATTCAAATTAGGGCAGATTGAAGAAAGTATATTTTCATGAATTATTTTTTTACCCATGTAGAAATCAATCCTATAAAATATATATTTCATAACAGGAAGAAAATGTACGTTGTACAAAATATTGGTGGAAATTTGATGGTTTAAGCAAAGATGGAGGAAGAAAATAGTTTTCACACATTTCATAAAAAAGGCCTAGTAGAAAATTTGGTCCTTCAATTATTATCAATTTCTAATTATAGTACTTGCAGTGTCTAACTAAGCACATAGATCTTTAATTAATTTGAATGTACATTTGTAATCCTTTTCTTGTGACTATTCACATTATTGATCGCTCTATCACTTAATTACATGTGTTATTTTGTTTCATATTTGATGGTAAAATAATTTTGAAAATGCTTCATATGATATATATCTTACATAAAAAAGACTACAAATGTATTTTTAATTAGTTAAATGTAAATGTGATTCATCAAATGTCAGAAGGAGGAAAGTCAAAACGGACTTATACTTTTGGGTAAAAAAATGTTATTATCCTAGGAACTATTAATTTCACTCTCTTTCTACATTTAATTAGTTCATATATATATATATATATATATATGTGTGTGTGTGTGTGTGTGAAAGAGAGAAAGAGAGAGATAAATGTTTGTTATATGTATTTAATCAGACACAAATTGAGAAATCAAACAACAAGACTCTCCGAATAGAAAATGAAAGAATTCGTTCTGAAAATATAGCAATGAAAGAGGCAATGAAGAAAATTATATGCCCACAATGTGATTCTGAAAGAGCAAGCAATTTAGAAAATTTGAAAGCAGAAAATCAAAGGTTGACAAATGAGGTAAAACTTTTATTTATTCTCTTTATTTTTTGCCTTGGAAAACATTACTTATATAGTATATCAGAGATAAATTTAGTGTACTTTATTTGTTTGAAGAAAAGTAAGGCTAGTAGAAAAAAAGAATAATCATTCTTAGAGAACGAGTTTTCGGTTAGTCTTAAAGTAAAGTCAGTACATTAATAAATGGGTATAAAGAAGATTCTCTGCCACATTAATTCTGTCGACAATCTTGATAATTCAATCATAAAAAATATTTGCCTTTTTTCTTTCTCAAATTTTTTTTTTTTAAAAAAAATTTATGCTAAAGATGTGCATAAATCTTGGGAAGGTCATAGTCTTCGCTGAGGAGTTGTCTAGGTACCTTTTTCATATTTGGGATTTCCTTTAGTACCTTATTCATAGAGTTAGTAAATAACACTAGGTCATGAACGTAAACAAAATTAAAATGGATGAGCTTTTCATTGAATAATACTAACTAAAGTCATTAATGGATTAATGGGAAACCTCATTAGAACAGTCAAGTCTCTTTAGATTATATCTATCTATCTATCTAATTATATTTAACTATATTATTTTAAAAATATAAACTTCATAACTTGAATGTTACATTAATATAGTAATATATGCACCTTTTAACATTGAAGAGATGTGTCTTTTGATAGGTCACGATAAATATATGTTTATACTATCCTTTTTTATCTATGTATGGAGGGTTTTAGTGCACTCGAATTTTTTATTCTTCCCCCTTGATTTTTTTATAATAATTATTATTGAACTGAATATTTGTGATGTTTTTGTGTGTTTTCTCCCTATGAGACTTCTTTAATTATATTTCGTATAAAATTTTGTATTTATATTTTGACTAAAAATATTAGTTCAAATTTTTGAACTTTTAAAATATTTATACTGTTTAGCATGAGATGTGCGTACAACACTCATGTTCTAGAATTAGTATATTATACTGAAAGTGAGAAACGATTAAGTGTAAAGTTGAATTACCATTTCACCATTGAACTAAATTAAAATGTTATAATATGTCTAATTAATTTAATATCATATAGTAATTTAGTATACGATGATATATTTTTTTATTATAGTTGTTGTACCGATATTTTTCATAATAATGTTGTTACAATAATCAACTAGACAAATCGATATAAGTAGAATTAATTTTCTACAATTACTGCAGGCAACTCAATATTTTTGTTGCTTCCAAAGTTCGTTATTTTTCATTTTCATATACATATTTAATGTCGTGGTGTTCCTTTCAACTTCTATAAATTTTCAAATGTAACGATCAAACTATTGCAGATTCTTTGGTATTCTATTCTGCTAGGAGGAGAAGCTTTCTAGAGTCATAACTACTCGTGGTGGCAGTACAATGCATTTCATAATTAGCAGTGAAATCTTTTTTTTTTCCATCCATATATATTGGCATTAAAATTCTTAAATTTACTGTTTTCTTAGTTTGTTGAATGGTTTCACATTATATTGATAGGAATTAGTTTTGTTATAAATAAAATGGCCCATAAACTTGGAATTGAGTTTCAGGGCTGTGTATAGCTTTTCAGTAGTAACTTGCCATTGTTTGAAATGCTAATGTGCATTATATTGCATAATTCGAATTGAATCATCACCACCCACAGTGATTGGCAAACCCACTACGAAGTTTATAGTGATACACTCACATTTTTAAGTAGGAATGGACATCCTCTAAGACACACTATCAGACCGCTGATGCTCACACTTGACATGTTGGCAAGTCGAGCACTTAGCCATAAACTCCACAATGTCTCTCTACGTACCGTACAACCATTAATGTTGACTCAAATCATGGTAAATCTTGGCCTCTCCTGGATAAGTAGAGTACCTCGAAGAATATGATCCCATTTTAGGCACACAAATCCTTCCTCCAATCCTCACCACTCCCTCAGAATCAAGTGTCACTTTCTTAACTTCACCCTTCAACACCTTTATAAACTAATACACAACTTCTCATCATCAAAATGTCTCTCTCTAATCTGCATAGTCAAAGAAGATCGGGTCTCAACAAAGGCAATAACACCACCATCCTTTGAAATCCGAAGTGTTGGTTAATCTCTTAACATCCCAAAATGACGGTCTCTCATCCACTCATATCGGGACAAGACTTCCCATGCAACATGTCTTCCTACTCAGTGCAAGCGCTACAACATTGGCCTTCCATGGGTAATACAACATAGTCATGTCATATTCCATCGAAAACTCAAGCCACCTATGGTTCCTCAAGTTCAGATCTCTCTGAGTGAACATATATTGAAGGCTCCTCTGATAGATGATGACCTTGCAATGAACACCATATAAGTAGTGACGCCAAAACATAAGCACAAAGACCACTGTCGCCAACTCCATGTCTTGGGTAGGATATTTCTTCTCATGAATCTTCAACAAGCTCAAAGCATAAGAAATTACTGTAACCTTTTATATCAATAGTCCACCTAGATCATGTCTTGAAGAATCGCAATACATAGTAAAGCATCAACCCTCCTTGGGTAAAGTCAACATAAGAGACCAGGTCAATAAAGTCTTAAGCTTTGGAAAACTCTCCTCACACTAGAACCCCTAACTCTTCAAAGTCAATCTTATCAATGTGGCCTCAATAATAGATAAACCCTGTACAAACCTCCTGTAGTATCCCCCCTACCCCACAAAACTACGAATCTCAATAGGAGAAGTAGGTCTTGTCCACCCTCTAGCTGCCTCAATCTTGGCTGGCTCCATTCTAATACCCTCCTTAGACACTATGTATCCCAAGAATGCCACTAAATCAAGATGGAACTGTCACTTGGAGAATTTTGTATACAACTTCTCCTTCTTCAACTTGTGAAGCACTATCCTCAAGTGGTGAACATGATCCTCCTGAGTCTTCGAATACACTAACATGTAATTCATGAATACAGTCACAAAGGAATCTGAGTACATGTGAAACACTCATTCATCAACTCCATGAACGTTGCACGGGCATTAGTCAGCCTAAACAATATCACTAATAACTCATAAGGCCATATCATACACTCAAATTACATCTCCCTAAAGAAGTATAAGCGATCATTAAGTAAAGAACCCAATTTTTAGATTGTGGTCGATTCCACGAGGAATATGGTTCAAACTTAAACTTAACTCACTATTATATCCATTTAGTTAACCTATTTGTGAGACAAGTAAATAAATGGGGGGGGGGGGGGGGGGGGGGATTTTTAAGCAAGTAACAGATTGTTGATTAAATAACAAGTAAGCAAGTTATCAGTTCGAGAAATCAATATAAGAGAGAAACTAAGACATATGTGTTCCCCATAAGCTCTTAACGCAATAATCCTTATAATAGTAGTCCTTTCCTAGTGTTTTACATGCAAAGTTAGTAAGTTAAGTATCCCTAAGTGATTGTTCCTCAATTAGATAATTTCAACTCACACCTTGGTCTGGCTATGGGTGTATGCCTTAATAACCCGTACTTTTAACCCAGATTAGATATCACATCAATGTATGACTTTGTTTTCACCCTTGCCCCAATCGACATAGACTATTATATAACATCCACTAAATCTCTATTGTTAATTATTTTCTCATTCATTACCTCCTTGGTCCGGAAAGTAGGAATGAGATGAGTCCTAATGTTTGCAACCGTTAAAAAGACTACTAAATGAAAGGATTAACAATGCATCCATAAACTCTATTCAATAATTACTTAATAATTATTCATACTTCGTTAATTGCTCGTGGTTCCCACAACTTTAGTTGTAGAGTTAGTTACTCATGCTTGAATAAACACAATTCATAATTGGGTAAAAAGAATTCATGAACTTACAATGAAAATAAATGAAAACCCAAATATTAAATTGAAACTCAAAGCGAAAATCGTATTAACCAACTTCCGAAAATTAAAATGGTAAGAGTTTAAAAAATAATTCCCAAAAGACCAAGATTAAAAGTATACAATAATGTATAAATCCCAGAAAAAGGTTTATAACTCCTATTTAAGGAAAGCAACTCCAAAATAAAATATGAAACAAAATAAAGAAATAACGGCCTGGCGCGCTTTCAAACGATGCTTTGACCTACGAACCGTAGGTCGACCTATAGCCCGGAGATTCCCTCTATGGCTCAACACTTAGAAACTTTAATCATGTCATGACCCAGACCGTCGTGATGGGCACCCACACTAATACTCTGGTGGGAGAACCACTACTACAATCCAACCTAAGCAAATAATTTAAAACTAAACCATTTATCATAGGCAAACATAATTAGTATTAACATGAAGTTCTAACAAACTGAAACAATTGATCTAACAACTAACAATGTGGAAGATAAACCTAAAATATAAAAGTCAATGTACCAAAACATCTAACAAGGATCCAAGTCTAAACTAGAAATATTAATAAACTATTCCACTACTCTAAAACAAAGGTCTAAGTCCAGAAATGATGGACAAAGATGAAAGAGAATCCCATTGCAGCCCAGAAGATTTGGCTCACCCTTGAATTCGATGCGATAATCTTTAATATCCTAATAGAGGTCTGTCAATAGCCTCTTGAAGATGCCCTGTACTCAACCAAAATAAGAGTGAATGTAGATCAGTGCACAATCACCGTGTACTAGGAGGATCCCGCAGCTATCCCACTAGTGTAACGTAATTAAGTCAACAACATTATAATCACATGCATAATATATAAATATCTATGATATTATCAACATGCTTATCAACATACAATCATCGCACATTATTGGTCCTCTCACGGAACCCAAACTCAAATAGTTAGCTTGTCGGAACGTTGTAATCCGATATCACAAATGTGCTAGGACATGGAAACCCAATCCAATAGTTGTGACGGAATGTGGAAATCCGATCCTCAAATACACACCACAATCACAATCACAATTCCAATCACAATAACAATAACAATCACAAGTATATCATCAAGATCGTCATTTACATCATGATTTCATAGAAACCATCATTCAACTATTTCATATATATATATATATATATATATATATATATTATAACTATATAAGAAGAGTGAATGACCACACACCTTTCCATCAACATGTGTACTTACTCGAAACAACATATTGTAATGACCCTGTGTTCGTGTTGGGCCCGGACAATTCCCGAGCTATCTTTACTAGTATATATAAAAGTATCATAATGAAGCAAAACCAAAAAACATCACACAATCATAGAATCACAATCATCACCTACCTCAAAACAAGCTTGAAACCCTAATTAATTTTATTCTTTCCTCTCCATATTCGTTCCACTTGTTTTTGGTATATAAACAATTAATAACATACGAAAATCAATAACCAATCACTAATTACCAAGATTAATAACAATTCTAAAAAAACCTATATCATACACATGGTCTGTAGTATCTAGATTAGGGTTGTTTCCACCATAGAATCTATCAAAAAACCCTTCCCCATCAATATTGACACATTCTATTACGTTTTAAAGATTGAAAAATGAATTTGGGGATTTAAAAGGTTACGTTTAGCCTCAATAATGGTGGAAAACGAGTTAGAGTCGCTTATGGGACGTTCCATAACTCTTAAAGTCAAAAAGTGTCAAATAAGGTCGTTTAGTGTTTTTTATTAACGACTTAATTCGCGCATGTCCCACTGCAGTGACACTCATTCTGTTGTAGTGGTGGTGCCACAGTGGCCTAAGGTCCCTCTATAACGGCATTTCTGAAACAGTGAGCTCCCCTCTTTCATCTATGATTTTAAGTCCCGTCTCGTCCGCCACAACTGTCACTATGCCGTTACATCGGCCCCACCACATCGGCTATAATCCCGCTACAGAGGCCCAAGATGAGACAGAAGCTTGTCAAAAGAATTTCAAATCTCCATTTCACAGCACAACTCTGACAAAGTATGCTCTGAAATTACCCTTTGCACTAAGTTCAATTCCTAGAGATCTACTCACTCAAATTCAATTCTGTAAAATTGTACGGGTTTGTTAATGAGTTATCTAACACCTCATGTAATAGAATTCATAATTAAGTCACCCGTTTGTTACCATATTTCTCTACACCTTAAAGACTACGATTTCCTCCAAATCTGGACAAGGTTCAGAAATATTCAAATACTACAAAAAGTTTTTCCGGCCCTAAATTTTCCCTCGTTGTCATTTCTATAGCGACAGAACCCTGTTGTTACAATAGATACCAATTTACCCATCACTCGTCCACGAGTGAAAAAACTAAGGAAAAGTAGGCTAAGGAAGGAATGAAGTAGTACCTGATTCGATGAACAATTGGTACTTGTCTCGCATATCTCGATTGTTTTCCCAAGTAGCTTTTTCCACTGGTAGATGCTTCCATTGGACTTTTAAGGACTTAATCTCGTTGGTCCTCCGCTTTATGCACATCACGATCGCGAGTGGAAATTAGGTCCTTCTCATATTAAAGGTCCTTGTCCAACACAATTGAGTCCCACTTAATGATATAGTCTATGTCACCATGATACCTCTTCTACATAGACACATGAAATATTGGATGAACATCAGATAGATTAGGGGGTAGAGCTAATCTATATGTCATCGGCCCTACATAATCAAGAACCTCAAAGGGACCAATGTACCTAAGACTTAACTTACCCTTTTTACCAAATCTCATCACCCCTTTCAAGGGTGACACCTTGAGTAGGACGTTCTCCCCAATTTGAAACTCCATGTCTCTTACCTTATGATCTGCATACTTCTTTTTCCTACTATGGGATGCTAAATGTTTAGCTTGAATACTCCTTACCTTGTCTTGAGCATTCTTTACTAAGTCAGCCTCCAAAGGTTTGACATCTCCGTCCTCAAACCAACCTATGGGTGATCTACATCCCATCCCATATATTGCCTCAAATAGGGCCATATCAATGTTGGAGTGGTAGCTGTAACTATAAACGAATTCACACAAAGGTAAAAATTGTCCCAATGCCCTCTAAAATCAATCACACATGCTCTCAACATGTCTTCCAACACTTGAATAGTCCTCTCGAATTGTCCATCCTCCTGTGGATGAAAGGGTGTACTAAACGTGAGTTGTATGCTCAATTCATCATGTTATTTCCTCCAAAACTTGTAGGCGAATAGGGTGCCATGATCCAAAATAATAGAAAGGGGAACTCCATGCAACCTCAGTATCTCCTTCACAGAAATCTTAGCCAATTGTTCCATATTATAATCTATTCTTACCGGAATAAAATGGACTGACTTAGTCAATATATCAACCACAACCCAAATAGAATCAAGCTTCCCCAAAGTCTTGGGAAGACCAACCATGTAATGCATGACTATTCTTTCCGACTTCCATTCCAGAATTAGCATTCTTTAAAGTAAACATGAAGGCCTTTGGTGTTCGTACTTCACTTGTTGTCAATTTTGACACTTCGTCACAAACTCTGCTATGTCCTTCTTCATGCCCGACCATCAGTAAATTCTTTTCAGATCTCTATACATCTTGGTCACACCCAGATGAATAGAATATTGTGAACCATGAGACTCTGCCAATAATTTTTGAATCAAGCTAACAACTCGAGGAATACAAATCCTTCCTTTCTCAATAATTGCACCATCCGCATCAAGAGTATCTCTTGTGCCTTACCATTCTCCATCTTCTCTTTGAGTTCTTTCAAATTTTCCTCCTCGAATTGTTTGGCCTTGATCTCCTCAATGAATATGGCCTTAGCTTTAATGCTAGCTAACACCCCACTCTTTCAAAGATGCCCAATTGGACGAGCTTAGACTCTAAAGCCTGGATTTCCCTAGCCAAATGTCTCTTGGTTAACCTCAAGTAAGCTTAAGCTACCCGTACTTACTGTTTTTCTACTCAACACGTTTTCCACCACATTAGCCTTGCCCGGGTGATATTCAATGGGCACATCATAATCCTTGAGTAACTCGATCCATCTTCGCTATCTCAAATTTAGATCCTTTTGGGTGAACACATGTTGCAAACTATGATGATCAGTAAACACTTCACATTTAACACCATAAAGATAATGACGCCAAATTTTAAGAGCAAATACCACCGCTGCCAACTCCAAGTCATGGGTTGGATAATTTCTCACTTGTACCTTCAGTTGGCGCGACACATAGGCTATAATATTCTTATATTGCATTAACACATCGCCCACACCCGAATGAGAAGCATCACAATAAATGATAAAATCCTTACCTTCCACCGATAATGCTAGGATGGGCGCAGTGGTTGAGAGAGTCTTAAGCTTTTGGAAGCTCTCTTCACATGTTTCAGTCTATTCAAATAGTATCTTCTTCTTAGTCAAATTAGTCAGGTGAGTGGCAATAGAAGCAAAACTCTTCACAAAATGACGCTAGTAGTTAGCGAGCCCCACAAAGCTCATCACTTCTGTCACAGAGCTAGGTCAATCAATTGTTGGTAATCTATACACATGCTCATACTCCCATCCTTTTTCTTAACAAACAACACTTGGGCACCCCATAGAGAAGAACTATGTCAAATGAATCCCTTATCAAGGAGCTCTTGGATTTGATCCTTAAGCTCTCTTAATTCTGCCGGAGCCATGTGATATGGATGGATCGAAATGGGACGCGTATCCAGTTCCAAATCAATACAAAAATATATATCTCTATCCGGAGGAATACCAGGAAAATCTGTTGGGAATACTTCTCTAAATTCTGACACCACATGAATAGACTCAATAGATGGAGACTCAACCTCAACATCCACGATATGATGCAAATAAGCTAAACATCCCTTCCCTACAAGTTTCCTAGCCCGAAGGGAGGATATGATCTTAACTTGCTTCGACTTGTACAACCCTTTCCACTCTGATATTTCCCTTCCCAAAATTTCTAGAGTTACCGATTTAGTATTACAATTAATACAACATGATAGGGGGACAACCAAATCATGCCTAAGATAATATCAAAATCAGCCATATCCAAATCACCAAATCATCCCAAGTCTGAAAACCCACAAGCATGATAGACATGGGTGACTATGACTGAATCTCCAATTGGGATGGAACCATCGATTGGGGCATCGAGTAAATCACAAATCATATCAAACTCGGAGGCAAATCGCGCAGATATATAAGAATAAGTAGAACCCGGATAAAATAACACACTAGCCATACAGTCAAAGATAAGAATACTACATGTGATCACCGCGTCATATGACTCCACCTTATTCTTGCTCGGAAACGCGTAACACTAAGCCCTATCATATTGACGAACCACCTTCCTGCCTGGTTGCACATTACCTCTGCCCGCATTACCATCACCATTTCCTCTACCTCTATGACCTCTCTATTAGCTCCTCGCCCACCTTGTGGACTCCCTCGACCATTATTATGATTTCCGCGGGTACCTCTACTATAGATTGCTGCTGCGCAAAATCTAAAACACGTGGATGGGGATAATCTCTCCTTATATGTCCAAGTTCTCCACAGTTATAACATATGCGATCCGAGAATGGCTTGCTACCCGCTGAAGGCGCGACTCCCTGCCTATCCTGAAAATTATAAGATGAGTTTCCCGAATATACCTATAGAGGCTGGTATAGTGGACTGAATTGGTTTGGTTGCCAGCGTTGGCCTACCGGATCCCTTAGAATAGGAGCCTTGAAAATTTCTAGAATTTTTGTCTCTTTTAGCTAGTGCCTTAGACTGACCGTCTCCCCTCACCCCGTCAATTTTCTTCACACCTCATTGAAGCTCCTCAGAAGTCATATGGACAGATAGCATTTGCAACTTGAAATTCAAACCTCTTATAAAGAACTGGATTCTCTCCTCCTTTGTAGTAACCAAATGCATATCATATCTCTATAATCCATGAAACTTGGCCTCATACATAGCCTCAAACGTCCCACCTTGCTCCAAGGCCATAAACTCATCCTTCTTGCTATCCCTCAACATTCTAGGAAAATATTTTTCTCGGAACAAAGCATGAAATTAGGTCCAAGTAAGTGGAGGTAAAGTAGCAGAACTGCATTCCATATAAGCTCTCCACCATTGCTTGGCCTCACCTTGAAGTAGGAAGGACATGAACTCAACTCCATGTTGGTGAACAATACCCAATTTATACAGCCTCTCATAAGCATCTTCAGTCTCAAAACCAAGAAATACGGGAGGCTTAAGCTTTAAAAACTTAGTCTGCATGTCATGTTCAATCCCTGTCATAATCGAACCTAAAAAGGAACGGAACAAAGCATCATTACCTCCAGTTTCACCCGTCTTGGGTGCAGTGCTGGAAACAGGGGGATTAGCGGGATCTTGAGTTGCTTCGCCGGACGGAAGCATTCTAGGACCAGCCAACCCCTTTAAGAACGACAATATCTGTTGATCCAACACTGGGTCCAAAGGAGGAATGACTGCATTTCCATCCGGTACTCCTCCCTCTTGACCAATCTCCTCAATTTCCTCATTCCCTTCGATCTCTTCAATGTACCAAAACATCTAACAAGGATCCAAGTCTAAAAAAGAAATACTAATGAACTAATCCACTACTCTAAAACAAAGGTCTAAGTCCAGAAATGATGGAAATAGACGATAGAGAATCCTATGGCAGCCCGGACGATATGTCCCACCCTTAAGTTCGATGCAACAATCGTTAATCTCCTAAGCGAGGTCTATCAATAGCCGGTTGAGAATTCCCTATACTCAACAAAAATAAGAGCAAGTGCAGAATCAGTACACAACCACCATGTACTGGTAGGATCACATGGCTATCCCACTAGTGTAACATAGGTAAGTCAACAACATTATAATCACATGCTTAATATATCAACATCTACAATATTCTCAACATTCTTATCAACATACAATCATCGCACATCTTTGGTCCTCTTACGGAACCCAAACCCAAATACTTAGCTTACCGGAACGTGGCAATCCGATCCATAGTTGTGCCAGAACGTGGCAACCCAATCCAATAAATGTCCTGGAATGTGGAAACCCGATCCAAATTAGCTTGCCAAAACATGGAAATCCGATCCCCAAATACACACCACAGTCACAATCACAAGCATATCATCAAGTTCATACATTTACATCATGATTTCATTGCAACCATCATTCAACTTTTTCATTTACCGCAAGTGTGATCGATATTGCAATGTATATATATGTATATATAACCTATCCGTCAACATGTGTGCTTACTCGAAATTACGCTGAAATTGAGGGTTATTTTTGTCATATTACGTTAAACTGTTTATCTAACCCTTATCTTTCTCCATCGATCCTAATGCCACCGCTAAAGAGCTTCACCTCCAAACGTTTGCTCTGTCCACTTCTCTGGCTCTCAAATTTTTACCATGGTGGTCAGCAGAGTTTAACTCCCTTTTCCAAAAGAATTTCTCTCCATCCATCGGCTTTCTCTCTCTAAACCTTTTTTTTTCTCTTCATCCCCTCTTGTTCTTAACCAGACACTTTGATGGAGTTTATGCTATCGCCTATCTCAGGTAATCGTAAATTTGATGGGTCTTTTTGCTGTTTTCTTTTGATTCCTTAACTTTACTTTGGCTATTTGATTTATTGATTCTTTTGTGTTTTCTTTGTGTCCCACATTTTTTGTTGGTCCTTCAGCTTTTCCATTTCGTTGTTTTTTGGTAGGCTTCGATTTTTTGAATTTGGTTTTTTCTTCCATCTGACTCCTCTTCTTCTTGACTTTGGACTTCTTCAGATTTGACAGTTCTCTTACCTTTCCACTTCTTTGTAATTTTTGGCTTTATCTGACCTCACTGATTTGTCATCTAAAATTTTGATTTGGAGACTTTACGATACCTTTAATTTTCTTAAGTTGGCTATATTGGTAGTTCTATCATAGAACCAATATTATGTTCTATCATAGAACCAATATTATTGTTTCAAAGTGAACACCGATGCACTCAATATGTTGAATAATATGCTTAAAGGATTCTTTTTGGCTAAAGAGACTATATTGTTTGCTTGAACTGAATACTTTTTAAGTGCCAAAGTTCACAAGTTTGACATTACTCTTGTTGGTAAGACATTTGTGTTTTATAGATACATGTGAGCAGAATTTGCAAATTTTGATACTTTATTTTTGCCTGATCAAATTTTATATGAGTGAATCTCCGTTTTACTTTTAATTGTTTTTGATTCAGTATTGCCTCCCAAAGGACGGGATACTTTGGATAGAATTGAAAGAATGCTTTAGTACATGGATGTAAGTTTGAATATAGTAGCTCTATATTTATTAATTTTCTTGAGGAAATTAAAAATGACCGTCTGTTTTTACTTACTGGCTTTTTATAAACTATTATAGCTTGAAATTTAGTAAAATGACTTGAAAAGTAAGTATTTCGAAGACACGGATAACTTAATGTCTGTAAAGAGGTAAATATACTGATGTATACACAAATGTTTTCAATTAACTTATCCAGGGTAACAAGCTTTTCACTTAGAACTCCTGAAACATAAATTCTACATCTGAATGCGTGATCAAAACAGAGAAGTTTTACTATTAAAATTCAAACTATACTATATATACACAATTCATGTATATATTAGTTGATTTAATTTAGTTATCTTAATATTTACTTTTTCAAAGGAGGAACCTAAACAAGTTCAACAGAAAACTTGATTGTTGGAATAAAATAGGTTATGAGAGGTTGTTATTACAAAGAGGTCTCGCTGTATACATCAACATACATTTTGATTTCTTATTACATAGATCATTTGAGAATCTGTGGACAGCAACATAAAAGTTTTATGAAGCATGTTGTGATTTTCATAGTAAATGCGGTACTACTTTGCTTTCAAGATTTACTGGTGTACTTTCTTAGACAATGAAATTTGAATGCACTGCTCCACTCCATATAGTTATTGTGAACCATAGTAAATCTTATATTTTGTATTATAGTGCTTCTCTTTCTTATTTAGTTTTTCCCCTGTTATGTAAGTGTCATATGTGAATCTAGAATTGTAACGAAAGATTTCTCTTTCAATTGATCATAAATGAAGTTCCAATTTTATTTAGCACATTTTAAAGAAGTTTACCAGTTTGTTACTCATAGTGTGTTCTTAGTTTGTTACCAAACTTACAACAGAGTTCAATCCCACAGTACAATCTGTTGGTTACTATCTCATTCTCCGCATCTGCAATTTCAGGTAACTAACTCATTTTTTTTCAACTGATTAGAAAAATTGATTAATTTTCTGTAGAACTGATTTTGAGCTTCATTTGATGTTCATTAGGATGTGACCACACAAGATTCAGCAACACTTACACTTCTCTAGATGTAAATGTGTATGCATAATTGTTGGGGAACACAATAGATGCCTACTAGAGATACTTTATGTCCTACAGCTCAAGCAAGGCATACTCAACTCGATCATAATAAATTTCTTTGCTTTACTTTTCAGTACAACATATTGTAATGACCCTGTGTTTGTGTTGGGCCCGGACAACACCCGACTACCTTTACTATTATATATAGAAGTATCATAATGAAGCAAAACAAACAAACATCACAAAATCATAGAATCACAACCATCACCTACCTCGAAACAAGCTTGAAACCCTAAGAAACTTGATTCTTCCCTTTCTGGATTCATTTTGCTTGTTCTTTGTCTACAAACAGTTAATAACATACGAAAATCAATAACTAATCACTCATTAGCTGGATTACTAACAATTCTAACAAACCCTAGATCATATCCATGGTCTCTAGTATCTAGATTAGGGGTGTTTCAACTGTAGAAGCTATCAAGAAACCCTTCCCATCAATATTTACCCATTCTATTACGTTCTAAGGATCGAAAAATGGATTCTGTGAGTTAAAAGCTTACCTTTAGCCTCAAGAATGGTGGAAAACGAGTTAGAGTCGCTTGGGGGTCGTTCCTTAGCTCTAAAAGTCGAAAAGTGTCAAATAAGGTCGTTTAGGAGTTTTATTAACGACTAAATTCATGTATGTCCTTCTACAGTGGCACTCATTCCGTTGTAGCGGCGGCACTACAGCGGCCTAAGGTCTCGCTACAACGGCGTTTCCGAAACAGTGAGCTCCCTTCTTTCATCTATGATTTTAAGTTCTGTCTCGTCCACCACAACGGTCACTACGACACTTCAGCGGCCCTGCCACAGCGGCCCAAGGCGAGACAGAAGCTTCTCAGAAGAATTTCAAATCTCCCTATTGCAACACACCTCTAACCAACTACGCTCAGAAATTACCCCTTGCGCTAAGTTCGATTTCTGGAGATCTACTCACTGAAATTCAATTCTGTAAAATTGAACGGTTTTTTTTAACGAGTTATCTAACACCTCATGTAGTCAAATTATTCATTGTTTGTTACCAAATTTCTCAGCGGCACTCATTCCGTTGTTAACTGTTTGTTATCAGATTTCTCTACACCTTAAAGACTCCGATTTCCTTCAAATCTGAACAAGGTTGGGAAAATTTCAAATACTACAAAATGTTTTTCCGCACACAATTTTCTCCTTGTTGGCATTTCTATAACGACGAAACATGGTCATTACACATCAGGTACTGGAACCTTCAGCTCTCAAATCATCATTGAAGGATGTGCAGGATGAACCGTGGGTCGACCTATGGTCCATTATCTTGCTTTGTGGTTCCACACTTGTCAGACTTCCTTGATGTTCCACCTACAATGCACCACCTATGGACCGTGGTCTAGACTATGGTCTGTCCTGCCACTTCATGGTTTGAGTTACTCAAACTCATCTCCCTGGACGACCTACGACTGCCCATCCAAGGTCTGTCGATAGACCTAAGGGTCTGTGGATAGTACCGTTTGTGTCTATTAAAGCATTTTCAGCTCGCAACCTCATCAACTACATCCAAGCCTATTTCATGCAAAACATATGCACAAAACATTATTTCTAATAACAAAATGGCCTACAACACACACAAACTGTAATGGAAACGTATCAAAAATACAGTAAACTCACGGTACGTATACACCCTCAACATAAACGTGTTGTTTGTCCTTAAGCGACACATTAACACTATAAACGACATTTAGGTAGAACTAGACATACAAACTAAAGTAATCACATGGCTTTCTCAATAATTTTTCATCACATTAGTGTGAATCTTATCATCTTGACTCAACAAGCTCACTCATACGAATAAAAACATGACATAGATCGACCAATAGACATCACAACATATACCTCTCACAATCACCACGCTATCAATTCTCCAACAATGTAACTAGTGCTCTCACATAAAAAAAATCCTTTTTCACACACAATAGACATGAATTTCAAGTTCTAGGATTCATTCAACGCTCACGCTCAAAAAAAGACTTCAAGTACAATTAATGCTCAATACAATAGGCTTGCCCTTATTTCACTGCTTAGACTCTACAAACTAGTCGTTAGGATCAGTATAGGACTTTCTTAGCTTTTAAAGTAGGCCCAGGTTCAGGTAGTGTATGTTTGGTACTTTTTAGTGACTTTCTGCCCTCTTTGACATTACATTGGCTTTTTACCTCTCTTCTCAACCAATTCTTCTTATCTTTTTATTTTTTTGCTCTTTCCTTGATTCTTTTTTTTTTTTGCACAGATGTGACTTTTGACTTTATATCTCTTATTTTTCATTATTTCTTTCAGAACAGTTGTTATTCATCTTTTTTGTTCTTTTGCACAATGTTACATCTTTTTATATCTTTTTTCTTTCTCTCTTCTACACCAAACTCTTTTCATACCCTTTTTTTTGTTTCATTTTTCATGGCAACCCTCAACTTATGTATTTTGCATGAGTTGAGGTGCAGAATATACGATGTCGGACCAAGGCCAAGATCTAGGTAACCTTTTGAATTATCCACCCTTCAATTAGGTTTTCGGCCAAAGTCAAGGTGCACATGTCCAAGAAGGGACCGGGGCCAAGACAACTATTTAAGGGAAGGTGAATTAGGGGCATTGAAAGAAGTCATCTTCATTAGGCTAAAAAATTTGCCTCAAAGGGAACATTTATTTCTATTTCTTGAATCATTTAGGCTTGAGTGGACTTATTTGTACAAGGGTCTATGATCATTTACCAACTTCTAGCCTAGATTATTTTAGCGGGACCAACGGGGAAAGTTCTAGATTGGCACACATTGCATGAATATTTAAACTTTTCTCACACACTTAGCATATTGTTTCATTATATGATTATTATATTATGCAGTTCATGTTTTAGCTTAAGTCATGATGTCAAATCGATTCTTTATCATGTCATATTGAGATCCAACACATTCAACTCATCAAGCCTAAAAATCTAACACATTTTAAACTTTGTTGGGCGGGTATCAACTTTTTATGAATTTTGTGATTGTGCTTTCATTCTTGTACTTGCTTCTAAACAAATATTCCTAAACATTCCGGCTGACAGAAAGTAAAATAATCTCTTAAGGGAAAAATACACACGCGAGAAAACCCCAAGAGAGGATTATGAGTTTGGTTACTCAGACTTAACCCTATCACTTACAATCTATACCCATCCTCAAAAAGTAAGATGCAATTACCCTCAATGTACAAAAATCCAAAGTAAAACCTATGGTGAAGCAAACCTGTGGCGAATATGTGTTGAAGACCTCTCAAGAAGTGGGTGGGTTTGGTTTCCCAGAGCCCCTGGATCAACACTAGGGACGCCATAAGTAACTCTATCAACAACCATGGGAGCACCGTCAGTAGGGCTCGGAGTGCTAGATTGGCCAACATCCACCTCACGGGCCCGCAATTATCGTCTTCCCTTATCACGTATAGACTTTCTCGTGGTCTCCTCCAACTTTTTGTGCTTCTTCTTCTTCAATATGTGAACCTCATCAGCATAAGAAGTGTGGTAAGAGTGGTGACGCATCCTAGCAGCACAGGATATATATGGTTGCAATATAGTATCGCCAAATAGAGCACTCATCACCAGGTTATTGTCTGATTCCGCAGGGGCAGAAGCATGCTTAGTCTCAGTGGGGCTATGAGTGCAGCAACATCAACACAGAGGTTAGGTGGTCACATCAATGGTGGAGGTTGTCCTCTCCAGGACTCTCAACTTAAAGACATTCAGGCGCTTATGAACGACCTGAACCTTCTGGTCGATCATCTGATCCATCCTTGCCTTGGACTCCGTAAAAGAACGATGCATCCATGGATTGATATGCTGAAGATAAGTGGCTATCTGTGTCTCGGGGTTTTGGACTCGAACTAGAGGAATGGTAATGGACCCTGAAGAGGGAGTGGCTCGGGATGATATAAGGGCCAGAATTTTTAATGATTTTGCACTTACACACATGATTAGTGATTTCAGGAACTCTTGGAAAAATTGGAGTTGGAACGAAGAAAGAAGGAAAAATTCATAAATAAATTGACTAAGTATGAAGACCCCAGGAGCTGACGTACTGAGAGGCGCGCATCGCCAAGGCCTGAAGATCAGAAGGAGTTTTGGGGCGTACTTCTAGGCATGATGCACCATCCCCAAAAGTTTGGAAAATTATTCTTGGCGTACTGGCAGGCGCGTCTCGCCAAGGTGATTACTGGCAGGCGACATGTTGGCGCGCGCCCCAGCCCAATTCCGAATTTCCCAAGTTTTAAAAATTTCCTAGGAGTTCTAATTTGAGTAGGATTTGTTCTTAACTTTCTTTACTATTATAAATAGATCCTTATGCAACCGTTGTTAGGATTCAATGTTTGTTTAGTGTGAAAGAGCAATGAGTCAAGTTTTAATCCTCTTAACTCTTCTATTTTCCGGATTTTACTTGAACGATTATCTTTTCTTGATTTCTAAAAGGATGAGTAGCTAAACGCCCTAGTTTTGGGGCTGTAGCTATGAATTGATTGTTGAATATGTTAGTCTTTATGAATTCATTTTTGGTTGTCAATTCATATTACTTCTATATTCCTGTTTTACTATGCTCTTCAATCGACGATCTACTGCTCCCTCTTAATAGCAGATGCCCATGCTTTGATTCGAAAGCCCTAGCCATCCCCAGGTATTTAGTGTCTGGTTCGATAGGACCTTTGCGCACTATAAATTAAACATAGTGTCTAATCTCAAAATCGACCTGAGGAGACATTATATAGACCAAATAATATAGATAGCTCGGTCCACCCATTAAATTGAGGTGATTAGTGTTTAAGAGTGACGTCCAAAAGAATACCTTTCTTGGTTAGGAAATAGGATGAAATATAAATGTTCGCCAGTTAGTCTATTTATCACTGCTCAACGATGTAATTATATATCTAAATGGGGTAGACGACGAGAGATGTGTAACTCGGATCATACTATCAACCATATAAACTAGTAATTTGACAATTGAAGTTAGTTCTAAGCCAATAATATGATGCATGATATTCATTATATGTTGCAGCACTGGAATTCCTTTTAAACTTGCTTGAAACATTATATCAAAGTCGTTCATCATTGTTTACTTTCATTTAGTGCATAATTAGTCGTAGCTAACCATAAATCATCAACTTTTGAAATAGTTACTTCTGTTTTTAGTTGTAGAATTAAGAGTTAAATATAAGTTGATCATAAGTCCCTTGGGAATTATAATTTGTTTCTAAAAGAAACTATATTACTTGCGCGACCACGTACACTTGCGTTTATTTTGGGGAGCAACATGTTTTTGGCGCCGCTGCCAAGGACTTAGAATTGATTTATATTCAATCTTCTTAGGTCTTCAATTAGAATATTTAAGCATTAGTTACTTGATTTTAGCTTGTTTATTGCAGGCATTTTATTTTTAGGTCTGGATCAGAAAGGAGACCTTGTCAAACCTTACAACGAACTTGAAAAAGTCCTACGTGAGCGCATGAAAATGCTAACCAGGCACAACATGGAGAATAAGGGTTAGGTCCTCTGGGAAACCATCGCAATGATAACCCGGAAAACCTAGATAATACGGAAAAGTTGAATAACCCAGAGAACCCAAATAACAGAGAGAACTTGAATAACCAAGGATAACCCCCTTAAGTTCCTATCATCCTAGCGAGACCAGTGCGATATGTGGCATCCCACTCTCCTCCAATTTGGCATCTAGTATTAGGAAACCTTCACCGGGAGGTATATTTGAACTAAAGCAGAATATGGTACAAATTCTCTATTCTAATGGGCAATTTACTGGTCTCCCCTATAAAGATCCTTAAATCCATCTTAGGATATGCATAGATATCACTGATATATACATCCCAATTGGAGTCTCACCAGACTATGTGAGAGTTCCCATATTCATTGCTAGGAGCCGCATAACGATGGTTAGATTCTGAACCACTGAACTCCACACTACTTGGGATTGTCTAACAAAGAAGTTCTTGAGTCGATTCTTCCCGTCCTAGAAAACCGCCAAGATGAGCGGTGAGATAATAAACTTTACTCAAAAGCATAGGGAAGACATGTACCAAGCATGGGCGTGCTTCAAACAAATGTTGAATGCTTGACCACACCACATAAAAACTAATGAGGTACTAGTTCACACTTTCTATGAGGGTTTATAACATAATGCTCGTGCTCTTCTTAATAGTGCAGCAGGTGGACACACCCTATCCACAACAAGTGAAGCATTCTTCGATTTACTTGATAAACTTACGGAAGGAAATTAAGGGTATGAGGGGGAAATGTCTAGAACCACAACACAAAAGGCTGCACGGATCTTAGATATAGACCAAGCTACTGCCATAAATGCCAAACTAGATGCAATGCATCATAGCATGTCCTTACAGTTTAAATTATTGGGTCTAAGTCAGGCACCAGTAAACGTGGTACAAAAGGTAGCAAATTGGTGTGGGGTATGTGGTAGTGGAACCCATGATGCTGAGCAATGCGAGGCAAATTCGGATTATGTGAATTATGTGTTTAATGCGCAAAGAGGCCAAGGCCAAAAAGATTATGGTAATAGTTACAAATCTAGATGGAGGAATCATCCTAACTTCTCATGGGGTGGGAACCAAAACAAAAATAAAGCACAAAAGGCAAATCAATACCGTACTTAAGGGGCTAGGCAACAATACCCAAATTCCAACCAAAGTTTAAATCCTAGTGCACCAATAGGGGGAATGAGTGATGACCAATGAAGATTTAGATTCCAAAATCTCAGGACTGAAATACGGACCAAGATAAGTGGTAGAATAGATAAGCAGGACGAGAAAATCAGAGACATCCAAATGTACCAAATGAGTTTAGCGAAACAAGTTGCGCAAGTGGCTAATTCTTTGAACTTGCATCCCCAAGGTGGGCTTCCTGGTGATAGTGAGCCCACGCAAAGCAATTGCATGCGGTAAGTACTAAGTGGGCTGCAATTAGAGGAACTAGCTCCAAAGAAGAGAGACACTGAGGTAAATACCAAAGAAAAAAAGTGGAAAATATAGTAAAAATATCCAATGTTGAGTCACCCATGGCTCAAAAAAAGTTACCACCTCCGTTTCCACAAAGGCTCAAAAATCATAATGAAGATGAATGCTTCGGTAAGTTTCTCTCTCTCCTTAAACAAGTTCACATTAATCTACCTTTGGTTGACATTTTGCAGGGTATCCCAAGTATGCCAAATACTTGAAGGACATTGTGGACAGCAAGAGGAGGCTCATAGAGTATGAAAATGTAGAACTTACCGAGTAGTGCAACTCAAGGATCCAAAAAAGACTGCCCAAAAATTTAAAAGATCCGGATAGTTTTACTGTACAAATTACAATCGGGCAAAATGTTCATGCTCGGGGGTTGTGTGACTTGGAGGCAAGTATAAATTTGATGTCCTTATCTTTGTATCAAAAACTTGGGTTGGTTAGTACTAAACAAACCATTGTTATTCTCCAACTCGCACACAGATTCATTGCTAGACCAGAGGGGGTGGAAGAAGATGTGTTAGTACAAGTAGGTTCATTGATTTTTCTAGTAGATTTCTTGGTCTAAGACTTTGAACCCGATTTTGAAGTCCCATTCATTTTGGGACGGCCTTTCTTGGCCACAGGTAGGGCATTGATTAATGTAGCAGTCGGTCAACTAACTATGAGGGCACATGATAAGGTTGAGGTATTTGATGTTTACCGCGCTTTAGAATTGCCTTCTGTGTATGAAGAGTTATCTGCTATTACTGTGGTTGATCGTATGGTAAAATCATAAGTAGTTGAGCCAAAAGACCCTTTAGAGAAAGTGTTAGTGGGTCATGAGACAGATGGAGACACTGAAGATCAAGAGATTGAATCATGTTTAAATTTAGCACTAGGAGACACTCGTAGGACTCAACTGGAGTCATTAAATAGCAAGTTCGGCCTCCCACCAAATCCATCAATAGAAGAAGCTCCCAAGTTAGAACTAAAAACTATGCCGGTTCACCTAAGGTATGCTTTTTTGGGTGCTAATAAAACTTTGATTGTTATACTTTCTGCAGAATTGCCTGATATACAGATAGATGCAACTTTGAGGATATTGAAGTAAGAAATAAGGAAATTAGATGGAAGATGGATGATTGATACGCTCAAACTTACTTCTCAAATAAGAAGTAAAGCGGTCGTATCAAGTAAAGAACCCAACTAATGAGGTTGGGATCGATCCCACGAGGAAAATAGTTCAGACTTAACTTTATTCTATTATTACTACTATTTAGTCAACTATTTCCCTGGAAAACAAAAGACAAATTTTTTTTTAAAAAAAATTAATAAAAAAATGATTAACTAAATTAAAGTAGACAACTAACAGATTCAAATCTTGAAGTTTAATCAATTAATAAAAGTAACTAGGGCTTAAGTGTTTCCCATAGGTTCCTAACTTGATAATTCTAACTATAACAATTCTTTCCTATATCTTGCATGTAAAGTGATAAGTTATGTATCTCTAAATCCTTGGTCCGGCATCTAGAAAATTTCACTCCGTACCTTGGTCCGGCTACGTGTGTTGCTATACTAACCCTTATCTTTACCTCATATTAAGCATTGTATTCGATATTTGACTATGTTATTACCTCGTACCAACCGACACTAGCCTATTAGATAGTATACACTAAATCTATGTTGATAATTCGTTTCCTAATATCTACCTCCTTGGTCCGTCAAGTAGCATTAAGGCGAGTTCTAACGTTGGCCACCCGTTAAAAAGACTTCTACACGAAAGAATTATCAATACATGCAAGACACTATTTTAGAATTGTTATTTTAGTTAGATTTTACCTTATTGTTCACCCATGGTTCCCACAACCCTAGTTATGGAGTTTAATTACCCATGTTCATAATCACACTATTCATATTTTTAATATAAGAAATCATGCACTTACTTTAATGAGAAAGAATAAAATCCAGAAATTCACTTGATTAATCAACAAGAACACCAACAATCAATTCCAGAAGAAGTGTATCAATTAATGAAATTAATTCTTCAATACTTGAAGAGAACTAAAAATTATCCAAAAGTCTAACCCCAAAAACGAGGTTTTTTGAACTATTTATAATAAAAACAAAACCTAATAAAAGAAGGATTCTAATTAATGAAATCTGTCCAAACGCGTCTGAGTCGACGGACCGTCGTGGGCACGACGGACCGTCATGGCCTCCGTCGTCCCATACTTCACAAATTCTTCTGCTGCTTTCTTCATTACCCTCGACGGACAGGTATGACAGACCATTTCAAGCACGACGGTCCGTCGAGGGGCTCCATTCCATAATACTTAACTTATTGGCATTTGGGTACTGGACTACTCTCTAATCATTACGACAAATCAGCAGGATGGACCGTCGTGGCTATGACGGTCCGTCATGAACTTCCGTAGTCTCACACTTGGTCAGACTTCCTCATCTTCCTTCAGCAGCTTCTCTCCTCACTACGATGCCACCTACGGACCGTCACAGCCTCGACGGACCGTCATAAGCTCCGTAGGTGGTCTCTTCTGCATTTCTTAATCAAAACTCCCGCGTTCATCTTTGGACAGATTTCCTGCAAATAAAGAGAAACTTACATAAAAAATCAATACAAAAAGGCTTTAGACACACACTAAACTTAAGGAAAAAGCATTAAAAGTACTGTGAAACCGCGGTACATCAACACCCTCAACTTAAATTCGTTGTTTGTCCTCAAGCGACGTACTATGACTCACTACCAAATCTTTGTACAAGAGTATCCACATTTTAGCTTTCGCAATCATTTGGCTATCAATCCCGATCATTCTCATTATGTTCATGCATGTTATCACTATTAGGCTTGAATTATGTGGAAGCAGACCATGACACATACTCACTATGCACTGACACCTATCATCTTCAATTTCTCACCAAGGTGCTAATATTTCCGGTATTGCAACTAGTGTCCTCACTTCAAAACAACATCCTCATTTTTCACACAATGATTTCAGTTTGAGTATAAGGATTACTTTTCAACACTCACTCTCAGAACAAATTCACAACTCATTTATACATATTGCCATAAGCTTGCCCTTATTTTCAATGCTTTAAGTTCGCCATACAACTCTTAGGATCACGACAGGACTTTCTTAACTTGTAACATAGGCTCAGGGTCAGGTAGGGTATATTTAGGTATACTTTAGTGACTTGTTGCCCTCCTTGACATATCGGCTAAGCGTACCACCTTTTTAACATTTTATTTTGCCCTATTTCTCAATTTTCTTTTCACCTTGCTGTTTTCCCTTTCTTATCCTTATGTGTAAGTGACTTTTCTCTTTGTGTTTATTTTGCTTCATATGTATACTTTATTCATTTTTTTTAATTTTTTTTTAGTCACTTCTGTTTTGTTCTTTCTTTCTCTTCATTCTTTCAATCCCACTTTCCGGGGTTTTCCTTATAACAGCCACCCTCAACTCATGATTTTGCCATGAGTCAAGGTTCACAATACCCATGGTTGGGTCAGGGCCAAAACAAGGTTGCTTTATGCATTAGCCACCCTCAACTTATGCTTTTGGCATAAACTGAGGTGCACATGTCCAAGGAGGGACCAGGGCCAACACATTGTTCCCAGAGAAGATCATTTGGGGTGAAAACGAAAGATCTATTTTAAGCTCAATTCATTTGGATCAAAAAGGGATTAACTTCATTTGGTTTTCTGTTATTTTTAGGCTCAAGATTGACTATTTCGAACAAGGGCCTATGATCCTTTCCTAGTTGTTTATTTCGGCTTACTTTCAGCAAGACTAACCAAGCAAGTTCTAGCTCAGTATCAATGGTGGATCATTCGAACTTTCCTCACACTCACTTGACATCTCGTTACACTACCAGATTATCAGACACCTAGTTCGAGTCTTAGATTCAGGGTCATGCAGTAGTGTATCTCTATGTCATGCTTAGAGCCACACATTTATCAAGTACTATGCCTACTCATTGCATCATATTCATTACATCGGGATGTCATTTCAGTTTTAGCCATCATACTTAAGAGTTATACTATGTACATAAGATATAAACATGCCGGTTCAACAATAAAGGTAATCAGTCTCTTAGGGAAAAAGAACACAGGCAAGAAAACCCCAAGAGAGGATCGTGAATTAGGCTACTCAGACTTCACCCTAACATTCACTTTCCATTTACCCCACCCCCAACAAAAAAGATATGCAATTGTCCCCAATGCATAAAAAAAACTAAAATACGTGAATGGTAGGTGAAGCAAACCTGAGGCGCAAAGCGCCGGCGATCAGCAAGCTGGTGGGTTCGGTTCCCCGGAACCCACTCCCTCTGTAGTCTGGACACCCTCAGTAGTGTCCTCAGCAGCAACAGCACTATCATTAGTGCCTCTCACTGTCTCCAAAACTTTGGAGCTAGACGCCCCATCGGCTAACTCTACAGCCCTCAACGTACGGGCCTCCTCATCGGCAATCGAGGCTCTCCTCGCAGCCTCCATCTCACGGCGCTCCTTCTTCCTCGCCCTAGCCTCGTCCTCCTCTCAACCCTTGCGCCTCTTGGAATGCTCTCGTGGAGGAGGTGGTGGAATATTAGAAGTGGCGAATAGAGCAGCCATCACTGTGTCCTCAGCAGGCTCTGCAGAAGGGGCCTCAGACTCAGGCACCCTAGCCTCTAGGATCATATCAAGATCTGCTCGCAAACTCTCAACCGCAGCCTGAAGGGTCGACACGTTCGCCGGAGGGGCTGGCCGGTCTAGCACCCGCAACTCAAAGGCATCTAAGCGCTGATGAACCTCCGAGATCTTTCTCTTTCTGTGATGTGCCATCTTACGCTCCAAGCGCTCCTCCGCCTCAGCAATAGACCTCTGCATCTAAGGCCGGATGTGATACAGAAGTGTGGCCATTTGAGCCTCTAGTTTCTGGACCCTAGCAAGTGGGACCAGAGCGGGGGAAGGGGCTGAGCGAGAAGAGCTCGGGGAAGTGCTACTACCCGGGATAGACTCGACCTGGGTAGTGTCAGTGGGTGCAGAAGCAGCCTGGGTAGACGCTTGAGCATGCGCTACAGTATATGCCAGGTTCTCACCAAGTGGAGGCATCTCTGGGCGGGGCCCTCTGCGTGGAGCCAACTCATTGGTCTCATCCCTGATGAGGCCGATATCAACATTGCCCTACGGGGTCTTGAGCTGATCAATGTGCCAGATGGGCACACCTGCGGACCTGCATAAGGAAAACACCATGCACGGAAAAGGGTAAGTCCTGGTGACCTTGAAAGCCCTCTCGTGCATGACCGCCTGAAGAAGCCAAGCGAATTCAACCTCAAACCCTGCCATCATCGCTGCCATCAGAACTGCGCAATCCCATGTAACTATATTATCTGCAGCAGTGGGGGAGAGTCAATGGCGGACAATCAACCATAGAAACTTGGCCGTGAAGGTCAAGTTAGCCTTCTTGATGGCTTCCTTCGACTGCATTACCCAGTCAGCAGCCTCTCCATCAATAGATAAGTGCTGGGCCATCCACCTCTTGGTGGTCTCTCTCAGCGATGGCTCACGTAAGAACCGGCCTTCTTTAACAAGTTACCACCGGTAGTCGAACTCGGCGGTGAGAGGGGTCCTTGTGGTATCAACATCCTCGCCATACAGATACCGGCGGATGGCTGGCAGGGAGATGTCGACCTATATGCCGCGGACTCTGACGTGACCAAGTGGGGCCTATTTGGCGGGGTCATCCCGCCTATCAATCTGTGATCAGAGAGTAGCCACATAAGAGGCGTAAAACTCTCGGACCAACTCCTCACTGTATCGGCCCAAATAACGAGCCGTCCACTCTAGCCGGTGTCTGCTGAAGAGAGTGTGGATATCCGGCATGATGGGAAGACTACCCGTAAGTACCCGCCTCTCCAGTGTAAGGGTCCGTGCCATGACACCCTTATCATTTAGCAGCTTGGCGTCTGAATACACTTGGTATTGCCCATCGACACACCACCGGTTGGGCTGGTTGGAAAATGGGACGGGGACTCCAGTCGGTGAGCCTGGACTGGAATCAGTACTATCAGCCTCATCAGACGAGGTAGACTGTGCAGTTGTGGCGGGTGCAGAGGCTTCTGCGGACCCGGAGGCTTCCTCCGACCTAGAAACTCCTAAGGAGCCAGACGCTCCTTTATCTTGTGCCGCTGACCCAGAAGGTATGCCGGTCAGTGTGCGCTCCTCATCAGACTGGGAGGCAGTGACTACGCCGTTCGCCACCTTCTTGGGCGTGGCTCTGGTAGCACGTGCATCTCGTGCTGGAGTGGTAGTGCCTGGGGGCACGTACTCGGGATCATGCTCATCATCAGAGCCTATAACCAGTCGGGCAGACGGGGCGATGGACTTTGAACGCCCACGTGCATAAAAGTGATCTTGTTTCGGTGCCATGAGAGATAGTAGCTGTAAAGAACCCTCATTAGTACTAGAAGGAGCAAACAAGACAAGCAAAAACAAAACAAAATACACATAAGATCAAAGTTGTAATGACATCTCTGAAGTAGCAGTGAAACACGATGGAACAGTTGATGGCCCGTCGTGAATATGACGGATCGTCATGGGGTCCGTCATGTATTACTTAAACAATATTTCTTTAGAGACCCTCAGAAGTAAAGTCTCTGACAGTTACGATGGATAAGCAGGACGAACCGTCGTGATCATGACGGTCCATCGTAAATGTCCGTCGTGGGGCACTTAGAAAGTATGTAGACCCTTAGGAGAGGGATCTCTTACCGTCATGATGGTTGTGCAGGACGGACCATCGTGGTTACGACGGTCCATCGTATAGGTCCGTAATTGGACACTTGGAAAAAAATTGGAGACCCTTAGGACTAGGGTCTCTGACAACCATGACGGTTGTGCAGGACTGACCGTCGTGGGTGCGACGGTCCGTCGTAGATGTCTGTTAGTAGACACTTAGAAAAATATTGAAGACCCTTAGGATAGGGATCTCTGACCGTCATGACGGTTGTGCAGGACGGACCGTCGTGGGAATGACGGTTTGTCGTATAGGTCCGTCAGAGGACACTTAGAAAAAGTTGGAGACCCTATGGAATAGGGTCTCTGACAACCATGACGGTTGTGCAGGACGGACCGTTGAGGGCACGACGGTCCGTCGCATATGTCCGTTGGTGGACACTTAGAGAAAACAAATCGTGGGGTTTTGGGACAGACCCTATGACGGTCCGTCGTGGGTACGACGGTCCGTCGTCGGGGTCTCGTTCTGTCATTCAGTGACGGAACTGAGGATGCCACAATCATCCCCTGTGATTCAAACGAAAGACTCTATATTAACCTACATATTTCTCACCCAAATACCTAGCAAACTAGCAATGCTACAGCACCAATTTCTTGAGTTTTAACAAGGCAATTCGTGGGACTATCAACCTAGGTCAGACAAGATTCCAAAAAAAACATATACCCCTGCTTTGATTCGGTTAACCACTACCCACATAAATAGTAATTATAAGTGTAGGTCTTTAAAGCATGTCATGTTGTCTTTAGCATACTACAAGGGATCAAAAATCAAAGACCCACCAAAAAGAAACAGTCCAATAGTAATTTAAAAACAAAAATGTAGTGTAAATGGGTAGAGATCAGAAACACATACCTGAGAAGAGGAGAAAAACAAGCAAGTGAGGCACTCAGCTAGGAAGATCAGAAACATAGCAGCAGACTCCGACCAGCAGAAAGGAGATTGGGGAAGGGGAAAATGAGAATGTGGGGATTTGGGGAAATGATGGTGGATCAGTTGATAGGGAAGAGGATGAGGATGGAAGGAAGTTGAAAAGGGAGGAAATGGGAGATAGAGGGAAAGAAACAGTTGAAATGAAGGGGTGGGATTTTAAAAAGGTTTAAAACTTTTAAATTTACCCAGCCGGGTCGGGTCGGGTTGCTGGTTAATGACGCGTCGAGTCCCCGACGATGGTCCATCACACGTGTGACGATCCGTCGTGGGTTTCGTCGCGGGTGCCCTAATTTTTAAAAAAATAGACAAACTTACCTGGCACGACGAATTCCTGTGACAATCCGTTGCAAGCGTGACGGTCCGTCGATAGATCCGTCATTGAGTATTTCAGACCAATTTTTGCAGATTTTTTTGGTGATGTGCTACCTGCAAAGTTAACACCCATTAAGCTATTCTCTATGTGTTTGACTGGATACTTAGTGGACACAGACTCTAACTACGCTCTAGCCAACACTTCTAACAAAATGAAAAACAAAGAAAATGTGACTATTGCTAGAGAAAAAAAACAAACTGTAGTTGGCTTAGAGGATACATATTGGGTTGCCTCCCAACCAACGCTTGATTTAACGTCGCGGCACGACGGAGGATACTCGATTACTCAGACTTTATCAAGATGGTATGCCTCGATCACTTCATTCGCCGATTCAGCATGCCCCAAATTGATTTTTATTCGTTGTCGATTCACCTTAAACCGCACACCCTCCTTGTTTTCCAACTCAACCGCTCCGTGAGGGAATAGTTGGGTGATCAAGTAAGGGCCAGTCCATTTGGACGTGAGCTTTCCCGGAAACAAACCAACCTAGAATTGAATAAAAGCACTAAATCCCCAACTATAAAATCGCGTTTCTCAATCTTCTGGTCATGGTATTTCTTCATCTTTTCTTTGTAGAGGGCTGAACTTTCATAAGATTTTAGGCGAAATTCATCGAGTTCATTCAACCCATTTAACCTCTGTTATACAGCTTTATTCCAATCCATTTTCAACTTCTTCATAGCCCACATGGCTTTGTGCTCTAATTCAACCGGTAGGTGATAAGCTTTCCCATATACAAGTTGGTATGGGTACATACCTATGGGAGTCTTATATGCTGTCCGGTAGGCCCAAAGAGCATCATCAAGCCTCCTTGACCAGTCCGTTCTACTAGCGTTCACTGTTTTTGACAACATCTGTTTGATCTCCCTATTTGACACCTCAACTTGCCCACTAATTTGAGGATGGTAAGGAGTGGCCACATTATGGTGAACCCCATATTTCTCCAATAATCCCTTAAACAATTTGTTGCAAAAGTGGGATCCCCCATCACTAATAATTGCCCTTGGGGTACCAAATCGAGAGAATATATTCTTTTTCAAGAATGCAGTGACACTCTTCCCTTCAATATTTGCGAGGGCGATAGCTTCCACCCATTTAGATACATAATCAACCGCTACTAAAATATACTTCATTCCATGAGAACTCACAAAAGGACCCATAAAGTCAATACCCCAAACATCAAATAATTCAATCACAAGAATGGGGTTTAGAGGGAGCTCTTGCTTTCTTGAAATGCCGCCATCTCATTGGCATCTATCACATGCTTTGGCGAACTCATGAGCATCTTGATAAATAGTTGGACAATAGTAACCACATTGTAAGATCTTATGAGCAGTCCGTATACCACTATGATGTCCACCAACGGGTGAGGAATGGCATGCCTCTAAAACACTCAACTTCTGGCACACAACGCCGACTAAGCCCATCGGCACAACTGCTATATAAGTATGGTTCATCCCAAAAGAACTTCTTCAGATCGTACATGAACATTTTCCTTTGAAAAGGACAAGTCTGATGGAACAATATCGCTAGACAGATAGTTCGCAAAATCTGCGAACCATGGAATCAAGTCTTGTGAGGCAGCCAATACATGCTCATCGGGGAAAGTATCATCAATATCAGTCTTATCCCCTAACTCTCTCATAGCTTCATCTTCTAAATGGGACAAGTGATCAGCAACTTGATTTTTGGTCCCTTTTCTATCCCTCACCTCAAAGTCAAATTCTTGCAGTAGTAAAACCCAACGAATCAACCTCGGTTTCGCATCCTTCTTTGCCATCAAATATCTGAACGTTGAATGGTCAGTATGCACTATAACTCTAGTACCTAGCAAATAGGATCGAAATTTTTCAAAAGCAAAGACTACTGCAAGGAGCTCTTGCTCAGTCACTGTGTAGTTGTTCTGGGCTTCATTGAGGGCTTTACTAGCATAGTAAATGGAATGAAGGATTTTGTCCCTTCTTTGTCCCAATACCACACCTAGAGCAACCCCACTAGCATCGCACATCACCTCAAATAGACTGCTCCAATCCAGAGAAATAATCATAGGTGCAGACACCAACTTCTCTTTTAACTCGCCGAATGCTTTAAGACAGGATTCATCAAAATAAAATTTACACTCTTTCTCCAGCAATTTGCACAATGGATGCGCAATTTTTGAAAAATCTTTGATGAACCTCCGGTAAAAACCTGCATGCCCAAGAAAGCTTCTCACACCTTTTACAGATATAGGTGGGGGAAGTTTCTCTATTACCTCGACTTTAGCTCGATCAACCTCTATACCCTTCTCTGAAATGCGATGACCCAAAACAATACCTTCTTTCACCATGAAGTGGCATTTTTCCCAATTTAATACTAGATTGCAGTCTTCACACCTCTTAAGGACCTCAGATAAATGACTCAAACACCGCTCAAAGGAGTCACCAACCATAGAAAAATCATCCATAAACACCTCAATAGTGTCCTCCACCATATCGGAGAATATCGACATCATACATCTCTGAAATGTGGCAGGTGCATTGCACAACCCAAACGACATTCTCTTGAAAGCAAAGGTCCCATATGGGCAAGTGAAGGTGGTTTTCTCTTGATCTTCCGGTGCAATAGAAATCTGATTATACCCCGAATAACCATCAAGAAAACAGTACCACCCTTTTCCGGCAAGTCTATCCAACATCTGATCCATGAAGGGCATAGGAAAATGGTCTTTTTTGGTCCATGCATTTAATTTTCGGTAATCCATACACACCCTCCATCCAGTCACCGGTCTCATTGGAACAAGTTCATTTTCTTCATTGGGGACCACAGTCATTCCCCCTTTCTTAGGTACACACTGAACAGGGCATACCCAACTACTATCGGCGATCGGATATATTACTCCGGCATCCAACCACTTAATGATTTCCTTCTTCATGACCTCTTGCATAGGTGGATTTAAGAGTCTCTGGTGCTCAATACTTGGCTTATGGTCGGGCATGAGTTGGATTTTATGAGAACAAATACCAGGAGGGATCCCAATAATGTCCGCAATAGTCCACCCAATAGATCTTTTGAACCTTTTTAGCACTTTCACCAAACTCTCAATTTGTTGTTCATTTAGGTCTGATGTAATGATCACCGGCAAAGTGTCACCATTTCCTAAGAATTCATACCTGAGATGAGGTGGGAGAGCTTTTAGTTCTAACTTTGGAGCCTCCTCTATAGATGGTTTCGCGGGTGGAGACTTGCGATTCTTCATATCTTACTCATATTTCTTCGGTTTAAACCAAACATCACCATGATCGAGAGCCGCGACTAATGACCCATACTTTTTAATGCAATCGCTATCAAAATTCATTATCACTGCCGCTAGTGCTTCTACACCTAGATGTTCTTCTATTTGTGTCTCGGATGACTTATCAACTTTGTAGGATATAGCAGATACCGATTGGAGCTCACCACTCTGCCTCATGGACCTACAAATGTTGAAGGTCACTTCTTCATTGTTCAACCGAAATTTCATCTGCCCCTTTTCCATATCAACTAAGGCTCTACCCGTAGCAAGGAATGGCCTCCCAAGAATAATAGGCACCTCAAAATTGACTTCACAATTAAGAATAACAAAATCGGCCGGAAATATGAATGACTCCACTCTCACTAGCATATCCTGGAGTATCCCAATAGGCCTTTTTACTGTTCGATCGGCCATCAGTAGCCGCATCGCAGTGGGCTTTGGGTTACCCAAACCCAACTTCTTGTAAATCGAGAGGGGCATAAGATTTATGATTGCCCCAAGATCACATAATGCTTTCGCAAAATGTAATAACCCGATTGTACACGGAATAGTGAAAGCACCCGGATCTTCCTTCTTTTGCACTAGAAACCTTGTAGCAATAGCACTAGAATGCTGCATTCTATCATCATCCTTAAAAGTGACCGATCTTTTCTTCGTAACCAAATCTTTCATAAACTTGGCATAACCGGGCATTTGTTCTAGAGCTTCTACCAAAGGGACATTGATGGAAAGCTGCTTCAACATCGTTATAAAATGCCGATATTTACCATCCTCGGTCTTTTTCACTAATCTTTGAGGGAAGGGGGGGTCTAGGCATGGGAGTCACCTTTTTGGGCACTTCAACATCTTTTCCCATTTTATCTTCTAACTCACCACTAAGCTCCACCACTTTATCATTATCTCTTATCACCTTTTCTGCATCAGACGGCATAGGTGGGTCAATGGTTTGCTTACCACCCCGAGTAGTGATTGCCATACAGTGTCCATCATTTTTCAGATTTTGGACAGTGTTGCTAGGGAGAGTGCCCGATTGCCGTGTGTTCACCGTCGTAGATAATTGGGCCATTTGCAACTCAAGCTGCTTAATCGATATTGCATGTGTATCAACTTTCTGTCCAATACCCTCTAAATAACTCCTTAACTCTTTAGTGTGCTCATCACTAGCATCGAACCTCCTCATCATTTTGTGCAACATATCCTCAACTCGCGCCATATTACCTCCACCATCCCTAGGAGCAACTTCACGATTTTGAGGAGGAACATAGGGCCCACTCCTATCATTTCTATTACCATAGTTGCCCTTGTTGAAGTTGTTGTCGCAGTTGTAATTTCCATCTCGGACGTAATTACCCTTACGGTTATAATTACCATAGTTCCGACCTTGGTTTCCTTGACCTTGGCGCCAATTCTCCTGATTAGAGCCTTGGGCATTCGGTCGGAAACCCCCTGTCTGCTCATTTACCGCATAGGAATCCTCCTCATAATAATATTCATCAGTTGGTGGTGGTGGTTTAGACAAGTAGTTCACTGCATTTATCTTTTCTGCACCCCAGTGACATGTTTTAATACCAACCCAAGCTCAGTTCTCATCTGAGCCATCTCTTCATGAATCTCGTCTGTGGCTGGGTTGTGTGTGGATTGCACTGCGAAGGTGTTTCTTCCAGTATCTGACTTCCTGGTACTCCAAGCTTTATTATTTTGCGAGATTTTCTCTAACTTTTCAGCAATCTCAGCATAAGGACACTCCCCATAAGAACCACCCGCTATAGTATCCAATACCGCTTTATTATTATCATCCTGTCCCCGATAGAAGTATTCTTTCAGTGACTCATCATCGATGCGGTGATTGGGGACACTTCTCAAGAATGAAGTGAACCTATCCCAAGAATTGCTAACTGACTCTCCCGGTAGTGCCACAAAGTTTTTCACTCTATCTTTGTGGTTTAGTTTCTTAGAGACCGGATAGTAACGTGCTAAGAAGGCATCCCTCAGTTAATTCCAAGTGAAAATTGAGTTATAGGGAGCTCAGTAAACAATATAGCAGCCTCTCCCGTCAGTGAAAGAGGAAATACTCTTAGCCCAATTACATCCATGTTCAAATCGGGCCTCCCTACACAACTTTTGCACACTGCCCTTACCTTAGCGATGTGGGCATGTGGATCTTCAGAAGGTAGCCCTGAAAACAAACCTCTGACAGTGAGCATTTGCATTAGACTACTGGTTACCACAAAAGTGTGGCCGTGTGGTAGAGGAGGCAAGACAAGTGGCCCATCAGAGTCTGTAATATTATCATAACCTCTGTAGTATTCTTGAGGACGTGGAGCGGGATTTTGTCCCCTTTGTTCATCTTCACCAGGATTATCATGTAATAATCGACCATGAGCATCAACTGGAGCTGGGATGTTCTGGTTTGGGTCATCATCGTTAATACCCAAGTTTCGATTCATATTGCATAGTGTACGCTCTAATTCGTGGTCGTAGAACAAGGGTTCTCTTCCTCTCCGCGTATTTGGCATACAAGGAAGTTAGTTCTGCAAGAATAAAAAACAACAGAAAAAGTAAAATTAGGAAAATATTGACTAAACTTTAGTAATAAGTTTAAGTTAATCTAAAAGCTACTTTCCCCGGCAGCGGCACCAAAATTTGATACGCTCAAACTTACTTCACAAATAAGAAGTAAAGCGGTCGTATCAAGTAAAGAACCCAACTAATGAGGTTGGGATCGATCCCACGAGGAAAATAGTTCAGACTTAACTTTATTCTATTATTACTACTATTTAGTCAACTATTTCCCTGAAAAACAAAAGACAAAAAGTTTTTTTTAAAAAAAATTAATAAAAATGATTATTAAAGTAGACAACTAACAGATTCAAATCTTGAAGTTTAATCAATTAATAAAAGTAACTAGGGTTTAAGTGTTCCCCACAGGTTCCTAACTTGATAATTCTAACTATAACAATTCTTTCCTACTATGTTGCATGTAAAGTGATAAGTTATGTAACTCTAAATCCTTGGTCCGGTATCTAGAAAATTTCACTCCGCACCTTGGTCCGGCTACGTGTGTTGCTATACTAACCCTTATCTTTACCTCATATTAAGCATTGTATTCGATATTTGACTAAGTTATTACCTCGTACCAACCGACACTAGCCTATTAGATAGTATACACTAAATCTATGTTGATAATTATTTTCCTATTATCTACCTCCTTGGTCCGGCAAGTAGCATTAAGGCGAGTTCTAACGTTGGCCACCTGTTAAAAAGACTTCTACACGAAAGAATTATCAATACATGCAAGACACTATTCTAGAATTGTTATTTTAGTTAGATTTTACCTTATTGTTCACCCATGGTTCCCACAACCCTAGTTATGGAGTTTAGTTACCCATTGTCATAATCACACTATTCATATTTTTAATATAAGAATTCATGCACTTACTTTAATGAGAAAGAATAAAATCCAGAAATTCACTTGATTAATCAACAAGAACACCAACAATCAATTCCAGAAAAAGTGTATCAATTATTGAAATTAATTCTTCAATACTTGAACAAGAGAACTAAAAATTATCTAAAAGTCTAACCCCAAAAACGAGATTTTTCGAACTATTTATAATAAAAACAAAACCTAATAAAAGAAGGATTCTAATTAATGAAAATCTGTCCAAACGCGTCTGAGTCGACGGACCTCGTGACGGACCGTTGTGGGCACGACGGATCGTCATGGCCTCCGTCGTCCCATACTTCACAAATTCTTCTTCTGCTTTCTTCATTACCCTCGACTGAGAGGTATGACGGACCGTTTCAAGCACGACGGTCCGTCGAGGGGCTCCGTTCCATAATACTTAACTTATTGGAATTTGGGTACTGGGACTACTCTCTGATTATTATGACGAACCAGCAGGACGGATCGTCGTGGCTATGACGATCCGTCATGAACTTCCGTAGTCCCACACTTGGTCAGACTTCCCCATCTTCCTTCAGCAGCTTCTCTCCTCACTACGATGCCACCTACGGACCGTCACAGCCTCGACGGACCGTCATAAGCTCCGTAGGTGGTCTCTTCTGCATTTCTTGCTCAAAACTCCCGCGTTCATCTTTGGACAGATTTCTTGCAAATAAAGAGAAACTTACACAAAAAATCAATACAAAAGGCTTTAGACACACACTAAACTTAAGGAAAAAGCATTAAAAGTACCGTGAAACCACGGTACATCAATGATATTCATGGGATTAGTCTGGCGTTACGCATGCACAAAATTTACATATATGAAGACCACAAACCCAAATAACAACATCAACGCCATCTAAATACTGTGATGAAAGAAGCGGTAAGAAAGGAAGTTATAAAGTGGTTAGATGTTGAAATTGTGTACCCAAATCTCTAATAGTAAGTGGGTAAGTCCGGTACAATCTGTTCCCAAGAAGAGAGGTATGAATGTGGTAAGGAACGAAAAGAATGAGTTGATTCCTACTAGAACAGTGACCCAGTGACGAATTTGTATGGATTACCGGAAACTAAATGATGTTACCTAGAAAGATCACTATCCCGTTCCATTTATTAATTAGATGATTGACCGACTAGCAGGGCAGGAGTACTATTGCTTCCTAGATGGGTATTCCGGGTACAACCAGATCTTGATTGCACTCGAGGATCAGGAAAAGACCATGTTCACTTGTCGTTATGGCACATATGCTTTCAAACACATGACATTAAGACTTTGCAATGCGTCGACGAGTTTTCAAAGTTGTATGATGGCCATTTGTCATGACATAGTTGAAGACTTTGTAGAGGTGTTCATGGATGATTTTTAAGTCTTTGGGAAGTCTTTTGAGGTATGTCCGGAATCTTGATAAGGTACTTGCTAGATGTGAATACTCCAACTTAGTGCTAACTGGGAGAAGTGTCATTTTTTGGTTAGAGAGGGGATAGTGTTGGGACACAAGGTGTCTAAATCTAGTTTGGAAGTTGATAAGACCAAAGTAGAAGTCATTGAGAAATTGTCCCTTCCCATTTCTGTAAAAAAGGTGCATAGTTTTCTTGGCCATGCAAGTTTTTACCGGCGATTCATCACAGATTTTTACAAGATTGCAAGACCCATGTGCAGTCTTTTGGAGAAGGAGGTGAATTTTGACTTTGATGCATTGTGTTTGAGAGCTTTTGAGATGTTGACGAGAAACTTATTTGAGGCTCCCATTTTAATTGCTCATGATTGGGGATTATCATTTGAATTCATGTGTGAACTCCCGTAGCGGTGGGTGCAGTGTTGGGACAGAGAAAGAATAATGTGTTCCACTCATTCTATTATGCAAGCAAGACCCATGACTCTACACAAGCTAATTACACAGTGACTGAGAAGGATATGCTAGCTCTAGTATTCGCCTTTGACAAGTTCAGATTGTATTTGGTAGGTAGGAAAGTGATGGTTTTTACTGACCATGCAGGTATAAGGTACCGATTTAATAAAAAGGATGCTAAACCCATGATTATTCGATGGATATTTCTTCTCCAAGAATTTGATCTTGAGATCAAAGATACGAAAGGAATTGAGAATCAAATAGCCAATCAATTATCTAGGTTGGAGGATTTTACACATGTGAATGAGGGTGAACAAATTCGGGTAGCGTTTTCCGATCAACAATTAATGGCATCAGATATCTCTCAAGTGTCATGGTATGCAGACATTGTTAACTTGATACTAAGTGGTGATTATCCTCTGGGTGCAACCACCCAACAAAATAAAAAGCTTCATCATGATGCAAAGTTCTATATCTGGGATGAACCATTCTTGTTCAGGCAATGTGAAGAACAGATAGTGACAAGGTGCAATCCGGTGGCTGAGGTTCACAAAGTTCCTGAGAGTTATCATGCTAACCTATATGGAGGTCACCATGGAGGGGAGTGCACTTCTCATAAGGTACTACAATCTTGTTTCTTTTGGCCCTCATTGTTAAAAGATTCTATTGCTTTTGTGAAGAGATGTGATAGATGCCAAAGATTGGGTACCATTTCAAGAAGGCATGAGATGCCCCTAAATACTATCTTGAAGGTTGAAATCTTTGATGTGTGGGGTATTGACTTCATGTGTCCATTCCCACCATCCGATGGAAACCTATACATACTTGTGGCGGTAGATTATGTGAACAAATGGGTCGAGGCGGTCGCTCTTCCTTCTAATGACTCAAAGGTCGGGATAAAGTTCATCAAGAAGCACATCTTCACTCGCTTTGGCACTCCAAGGGCAATTATAAGTGATGGAGGTAAGAATTTCATTAACCATCTTGTTAAGAACCCTCTTACTAAGTATGGTATTCGCCATAAAGTTGCCACAACTTATCACCCTCAAATGAGTGGCCACGTGGAGGTGACGAATCGAGAGGTTAAGCAGATTTTACAGAAAATGGTGAATCCACAAAGGAAATATTAGTCTAAGAAGTTAGACGATGTATTGTGGGTGTACAAGACTGCGTAGAAGACACCTATAGGGATTTCCCTACCACATCGTATTAGGAAAAGCATATCACCTTCCGGCAGAATTGGAGCATCAATCTTATTGGGCAATTAAGAAGTTAAACTGGACCCCAAGCTAGCCTGTAAAAAGAGAGTGAATCAATTGCATGAACTTGAAGAGTTTAGGTTCCATGTCTATGAAAATGCCAAGATATATAAAGAAAAGATAAATAGGTGGCATGACAAGCACATCATGGTTCGTACCTTCAATCTGGGAGATAAGGTATTACTCTTTAACTCTAGACTAAGGTTATTTCCCAGAAAATTTAAGTCAAAGTGGTATGATACTTTCGAAATGGTGAGGATGACACAACATGGTGCAGTTGAACTTCAAGGTGAAATTGGCCTTACTTTCATCATCAATGGGCAAAGGGTGAAACACTATTTTGGTGAAATTCATATGACGATCGGAAGACTCTTGAGCTCAACGATGAATGATCCAAGTTGTGTCGTGCTGCGATGTTAAATGAAATCCTACATAGGAGGCAAATCATGCATAATTTGTAATATATAGGTAATTTTATTTTAGTTTTGAATTATGTTATTTGCGTAGTTTCAATTCTTAAATTACAAGTTAGTTTTAGCTAATTAGGATTTTTTTCATTATTAGTAACTTAGTTTGTAAAGAAAAAAAAAACATACTCAGGCGCGCCTGGCCTGGCCTGAAAGCCCAGAGAAACTTTTTGGGCGGTTTCTGGGCGCGTCACGCCTCTGTCGCGCTTGCATCTGCAGGCTGGCGTACTGAGCGACGCGACTCGCCAAGTCTGAAAGTTCTGCGAACTTTTTCTAGCGCTATACTGGCACGTCCCGCCCCCAACACGCCTCTTCCCAAAATTTTCAAATTTTGGGTTTTGACCCGGATTTCGCCCAACCCACTCTAATTAACATCCCCAAGTCCCACTTTCTCCACCTTACAACCGACCAACCCCCCTAAATTCTCTCCAACTCTTCTCCTTCTTCTTCCCCACTCTTCTCATCCCCTCATTAAACTCCATTAAAACCTCCAACCAACCCCTCTCCTCCCACCTCCACTTATAAACCCACACCAACCACTACTTTTTCACTTCCTCTCTTCTTATCCAATTTTCACTCTCTCTTTTCTTCCACAACCACCACCAAATCCCCCCCCCCCCTAATTTTCTAACTTTTTCTCCACTTTTCACTTCTTAACAGGTTCCAATGGCTCCTAAAATGAAGAATATGATGACTTCAAAAAGAAGTAGAAAGGGTGAGGCATCCGGGGTCTAACACTAGGGAACCCGCTCGAAAATTTGACAAGAAAGTAGTGGACGAGTATGGGCGCATATGGTTTGATTGTCAACGGGAGGCCAAATGCTTGGGAAATGAATATGTTGATGAGGTGAAAATGCAGACTCACTTTCTGGGTATATATAGGACTTTTTTAATTAGGGTTTGAGTTATATGTTTAATCATCCTAAGGATTGCAATTTATCATTGGTGCGGGAGTTTTATGCGAATTGGTTGGCTGAAACAAAACACACTAATGTGCCTATTAGAGATATGGATGTTAGATTCACTGCCAGAGTGTTGAGTGAATTCTTGGGCACCCCCAATTTTGATTCCGATGACTTAAATACATTGAAGGAGAAATCTCCATATAGGGATATCTGACATACTTTGTGTGGGGTAGAATCTACTACTAGGTGGGGATGAAGTAAAGATATCTAGAGACATAATACTCTTCACTTTGCTAATTTCAACCTAGTCACTCAAGTGTGGTTGAAAATAGTTTGTAGTGTTTTCTTTCCTGCGAAGCATTTAATTGAAGGCACTAGGGATAAAAATGTGCTTGTCTACATGCTCATGAAGGGGATGCCCATTAATGTGAGGGCGATCCTTAGACAAAAATGATGATGTTTGGGAATAATATGAGGTGGCATTTATGTTATGGAGGTTTGATCACCTGTTTCTAAGGGACCACAACATAGAGGAGGAGGCCTGTGACTTGACCATCGCCTTTCACCTGGATCTGATGGGTAAAATTGTCGATGTCACTAGAACTAAGGCCCTTGATACATCCCATGGACCGTTTCTATCTACCCAGGAGCAGCAAGCCCACGATGATAGTGTTATGGCTCGGATGTTCATGATGGCTGAGATACAATTGAGGATGGGTGGTCGTACTGTGACTGATGTTGAGATGAAGGAGATGACAGAACGTTACCCCTTATCTGAGAGTGCAACATTTTTGTGCAAAACCGGTCCTACCTTTATGGAGCCTTTAGATGATGTTGAGTCCACTTATGAGGAGGCGATGGACGATGATGATAATGATGATGATGTTGACGTTGATGTTAACAAAGGGAATGCATTAATGGTGTTCTATGGGGGTGACAACGATGCCTAGAGGCCCAGTGAGTATTCCAACCTAGGGATGACAGGGGGACCGGGTTGGCCCATGACCGGCTCGCCGAACCCGGTCATGTAGAATCTCGTGGGTTGGGGGTTAGGGGGTTAGGGGACTGATCAGGGGTCGGTTCACCATTCGTTCCTGGCTAAACCGGCTGGTTTCGTGGGATCCCCTACTAATTTTAGTTTTTTTAAAAAATGAGTCGTTGCCAACCATTAGGAAAACGGCTAGTGGGCCCCCAACGGATATTTTTTACTTTTTCACTTCTCCTACCACCCCCTACCACCCCCTACTTTTAATACTTTAATTCAATCCCTCAAGTTATCATAAATACACTTTAACCCATTTTTAATATTATAAATGCCTCTCTATGCCTTACTATTTTTAAAAAAAATCATATATTCTCATTTCTCTCATCTATTTTCTATATCCTCTCAAGTCTCAATCTTAATTCTTAAGTTTTAATTTTTATTCCATTTAAGTCTCATATTATTATAATACATATATTTCAATTCTAAATTTTTATATATATATATATATATATATATATATATATATATATATGTGTGTGTGTGTGTGTGTGTGTGTGTGTGTGTGTGTTTCATATTTACTATCAAGTATTGGAGTTTCAAGTTACAAGTTACAAGTTACAAGAAACTACATGCTTCAAGAATCGGTTTAACGTCTGTTATTAACGGAGACATTTGGTACATTCATTTGATATTTATATTTTATTTTTCATCTTTAATTTTTGTGTTATTATTATTTTTATATTACACTTTATATATAATTAAATATGTGTTCTAGCAAAAAAAAGTATCGGTAAAGGAAAAGAGAAAGAACAAGGTGCTATTTTTTGAGATAATTTAATTTTGGTAAAAAAGGTATTAAGGAAAAAAATAAGAGTAAATGTGGTGGTACTTCATCTAATCAATGTCTTGAGTTAGATTTAATACAAATGATTCTACTTATGTTGATGATACTTATTATGATATTGATTCAAATGTTCAACTCGATCATGAAAGTTTAGAACGACGTTATGGTAATATTAATCCTAATCTTGACGAAAATTCAGGTGAAGAAGTAGAAGTTGATTCGGGAGAATATCAATTAAAAGATATACCTACTAGTCCGATGACACAAGTTCCAAATGAAACTACAAATTTAACGGAGCAAAATTGTGGACGTCCACCCCTTATATCTCCCACAAGGGAGAAGGTGAAGTATCAATGCCCTAAAACTTCTATTGTGTGACAATTTATGTCTTTCGATAAGGAAAACAATGTTGCTATTTGTTATAAGTGTAAGAAACCTTTTAAACATAGACAAGGTGGGGGTCAAGGTGGAATGGGGGGCTTATAGACATTTGTTATCTTGTGTGCCGATTCAATATAAAGAAGCTAAAGCATTGTCCAATAGAAAAAAAAAAAGAAATTCCAGTTAATGATTTTGATATTAGTGTTAATGAATCGGTAGGGGATTCTAACATGGTTCAAGGAACATTAGATCCTTCTAACCCCGGTGGTCCACTAACACAATGTAAATATAATAAGGAAAGAAATTGCGAAAATTTAGTTAAAATTGTTTCTGTTTGTGGTTTGCCTTATAGTTTCCTTCAAATCCCGGTTTTATTGAATACATTCAACAAACTTATAATCCTGCTTTTAGAGATTTTGCAAGAAATATTGTTAAATATGATGTTTTTGTATATCAAGGTAAACATTGTCAATATCTTTGTTGTTTGTTTAACATATTAGATTGTAGAGTGTCTATAACTTCAGACATGAGTCATACTCTTAATGGAGATGATTATTTAACTATTACATCACATTAGATTTATCATAATTGGAATATGCAAAAAAGAATCTTAAGTTATAAAGAATGTCTGTCGCATTAGATAATATATCTAATAATACAAACGCTGCTAGTATGTTAAAAGTTATGTTATGTCCAATTGATGGTAAAGATTTTCTTGTTAGATGTGCGGCAAATGTACTAAATTTATTTGTAGAAGATGATATTTCATTATTTGATAGTGGTTGCACGAAAACTGAATATGTGGATGCGTGAATTTTTCATGCTAGTAAAGCTGCTAGAATTAGGGAATTTAATGAGTGTTGTTTACTATGTGAATTGCAACCAAGAAAAATTCCAAGACATATTAAAACAAGGTGGAATTCTTTTTACGAAATGCTTTCAGTTGCTCACCAATATAAAAGATCCATACGAATGGTGTTTAATGCTCATAATGCTAATCCATTAGATAGAATTTGTGATGAAGATTGGGAAGAAACTAATGAATTATTAGAATTCTTGAGATTTTTTATGATTCTACAATCATGTTTCCTGGAATTTATTATCCTACTATTTCATCACTATTAATAAATATTTCTGCTCTTTCAATTCAATTTTCTAAATATAAAAAAAATAGATAAGTTTTGATTTGCAATTGAAGGTATGATTGAAAAATTTTAAAAATATTTTTTTCCTATTCCTCATATTTATTTAACTGCTACTTTACTTCATCCTGATTATAAATCACGAGGTGTGCATGCACTTGTTGACACTTTAGAAATTTTATCGAAAGAAATTCCAACTTGTGAAACGTGTAAGTCTAGCATAAAAGTAGAAGCAAAAATTTTGTATGGAACATAGAGAACTACGAAAAATAAAGCAAAATGGACATATGTGTCTATAGATTTTGGACTCGAGCTAGAGGAACGGTAATGGACCTTGAAGAGGGAGTGACTTAGGATAAGATAGGGGCCTTACTTGTGGATGAATATGGTAGAGCTCGAGCATCTACTTTAAGGGATAGAATGGTGGTGTCGTCGGCTTACATATGCTCAACATCCGCAACAAGATCATCACCTAAAGATGGTAACTCAACATGTGTCTCTCTCTGAGGTGCAGCAAGGTTGCTATCATCCCGTACGAGGCTGATGTCTAGAGTCATTGTAGCATTAAGCAACTTGTCACAATTAAAGATAGGAACAGAACCATCCCTGTAGAATTGGAAATTCTGACACGAGAAATGCGGGGTAATGGTGGCCTTAAAGGCCCTCTCGTGGATCTCTACGATCAGGATGTGGGCAACCTTAATCTCCAAACCTGCCATAATGTCTACCAGCATCATGACCCAGTCCACTGTAACCACATCGTCTGCTTGAGTCGGGGAGAGTCTATTTAGCACCAACAACAAGTAGAACTTCACAGCGAAACTCAGTGTAGCTTTCCAAATACCCAAGCTAGGAGTCTAAACCAACGTAGAGTGCTCCCCATCGACAGCAATATGTCATGCCAACCACCTAAAAAGTGTCTCCCTCTACTCATCATATATTTGGAAGGACCCGCTCTGGATAATGTCCGTCATGTAGTCATATTCTATCGTATTAATGGGAAGAATATGAGCTGGTCCATATAGAAACCTATGAATCATGACCTCTGAGATGTTGATTGTGCAACCCCGCACTAGTGCGGACTGAAGTGGAAGCTAACATACGGGCTTGGCGCATTTAGAAAGAATTTCTGATTGTGGCAACATAAGAGACATAAACTCTCTAGATATATCCTCTATATATTTCCCGAGGCTCCGTTCCATCCACTCACATCGATGTCTCCAGAAAAGATCATCAATAGTTGGTGTAGTGCGTAGGCTGCTTATAAGGACTCTATGCTCCTCAGTCATGACCCTGGTCATTTTCTGATACTCATTCAACATCATGCCATTCTCATAAATTTTATAATGTCTAGGGATACACATGTTGTTTGGATCATCATCCTTGGGAATAGGCTCGACCTTGGTTAGGTGTCGGGCTTTCACCAGTTCTATCGGCATTCAGAGGAAAAAGTGGTATTGCCGCTAAAACTAAAGTCAGATCATGACTCTGTGCCAGATTGTGTTCCAATCTGTATGCCCCTCCTCAGACTAAGGGAAGTGACCTTGTCAGAGCTAACCTGCAAGGCTCTATTCCTAGTAATGCGGGGGAAGCAAGGGAGGTCCTAGTGGTGGGTGAAATGTACTCAGTTTTAGTGTCCTCATCAAGAAGACATTGGAAAGGAGTGACGTATCTCGATTTTTCGTTTGCTGTGTAGGTGGGAGCTTGTTTGGGGGCCATCACACCTGTGGAAAATTAGTTAGTACAAAAACAAGGAGATAAGACTCATGAAATAACGTTAGAACAAGAACTGGACCCAAACAATAACTCAAAAATAAATTCTGAAAGTAGCTAAACTGGAGACCTAGTGGGTACCTATAGTCCATCGATAGAATGACGGTCCATGAGTCCTCTCCATAGGTCAGAGTCCCTAAATTTTGGTCTGAGATTATGGGACCACGGATGTGCAGAACGGTCTGTCGATCGAATTATGGACCGTATTCCACATTGTGGTCCTACACTTAGGCATTATTGTGTGTGCCACTGGTCCACAGACCTCGACCTACGGTACATAGGTTAGTTCTGTGCCAGGCAGACCTATCACTTTTCCATAAACCAAGTTTTCGACAAATAGTCCATCAAACGAAGCCTACAGATGCATTCCAACATATAATATGGTAGTTAATCATCCTTAGAATTTCGTTGACATACATATCAATATTTTAACTAACCAAAACGTACAAACCCTCAGTTGAACCTTCCAATTAGGCCTATTACTTGATTTAGTTGGTTTTAATTTTCGAAAAACTCACATTACCATCATTCCAAGGGTGTAATAAACTACAAGTCATGCATAAAACTAGGACATTAAAAAACCAAGTTTAAGTACAACTTCGTGATTTCATGAGTTAAACAATCAAAATTGAACTCAAAGTTGAGGTAAAATCATTTACCTTACAAGTATTCGAAGTTGGTGAGTGTGGTGATCCAATGAAATCTTTGACCCTTGGCTAGCCTTTCAACACCAAACGCGGATTATGAAATCGATTGGGGAAGAAAAATGGAAGTGCAGGACTGATTTGGGAGAGAAGTATGAAGTTATGGGATATGTAGATTTGATTTGGGGAGTGATATGGGGGTTATGATGAGTGAATTTAGGGGTTTTGAAGGTTGAAAATTTATTGGGAGGGATTCTTGGAAGCGGGGGATTTTTTTGAAAGTGAAAGGTCATATTAATTGGGGTCCGGGTCGGGTTAGGAAATACCCTAACGTTGGACACATGATACCCCATCGACAATGTGAGGGTCAACCTATGAACCGTTGGTTCGGTCCATAGGTCATTCTGAAACATAGAAAAATTAGGAAACTTACCTGGGATCTAGTGACCCCATTCACAGTATGTGGATTGACTAACGGACCGTTGATGGAGTCCGTACACCACTGCACAACTATTTTATGTAGATTTGCTTTTTGTCCCTGCACATGTAGCAACCATTAAGACTTTCTTTTTACATTTTCTAGACACTTTTTAGACATGGACCCTATTCTATATATACCCAACACTAATATAAAAATAAACACCGATCTAAAGAGTAATAAAAAAACAAAATAAAAGAAGGAAACTCCTATATCAAAAGTAAAAACCTTTAGTTTTCTAGATTGTACATCTTGGGTTGCTTCCCAAGAAGCTCTTGATTTAACGTCGTGGCATGACGTAGACAACTTGATAACTCAGACTTTATCAAGATAATATGCCTCAATCACTTCTTGCTTACTCTCGAATTTCCCCATGTAGACCTTGATCCTCTGCCAGTTAACTTTGAACCTTGTTCCCTCCTTGTTCTCGAGCTCGACTGCTCCATGTTGAAATAATTGTGTGACTATGAATGGCCCAGTCCACTTGGACTTGAGCTTGTCATGAAACAAGCGCAACCTTGAATTTAATAGAAATACTAGATCACCCACAACAAATTCACGCTTTTCAATCTTTTAATCATGATACTTCTTCATATTCTCTTTGTACAAGGCTGAACTTTCATATGCTTTTAGGAGAAACTCATGAAGATCATTCATATTTTTTAACCTTTTACTTGATGTGGTGCCGCAACCCAAATTCAACTTCTTTAGTGCCTACATTGTTGTATGCTCTAGATCTAAAGGCAACTGATATAACTTCCCATTTACATGTTGGTAGTGGGACATACCTATGGGAGTCTTGTATGCGGTTCAATGGGCCCATAGATCATCATCAAGCTCTCTTGACCAATCCTTTCTATTAGCGTTCACATTCTTTGGAAGTATTTGCTTTATCTATTTGTTTGGAACCTCAACTTGCCCACTAGACTGCATATGGTAAAGAGTAGCTAAATTATGGCGAACTCCATATTTCTCTAGAAACGCCTTGAACAACTTATTACAAAAGTGACAACCTTCATCGCTGATAATCGCCCTAGGAGTACCAAATTTGAAGAAGACACTCCTTTTTAGGAATGCGGACACACTCTTTCCCTCATTATTTGAAAGCGCATTTGCTTCCGCCCATTTCGATACATAGTCAACCGCAACAAGAATATAATTCATCTCATGTGAACTTACAAAATGGATCCATGAAGTCAAGGCCCCAGACATCAAGTAACTCAATCACCAATATCAAATTCATAGGTAGCTCTTAATTCTTGGAAATTCCTCTTTCTCTTTAGCAACGCTCACAAGACTTGGCGATATCATGAGCATATTTGTGGATGGTACGCCAGTAATATCCACAGTGCAAGATTTTATGAGCAGTCTGAATACCACTATGGTGCCCACCAATAGGCAATGAATGATACGCGTCTAGTATACTCATAATTGCAAACTCGGGCACACCACAACGACTAATTCCATCAGCACAAATATGAAACAAGTAAGACTCATCCCAAAAGAACTTTTTCAGATCATGCATAATTTTTTCCTTTGGTGAAATGACAAATCCGATGGAACCAAATCGCTTGCCATGTAGTTAGAAAAATCTGAAACCAAGGGATATGATCATAAGAAGCAACCAATACTTCTTCATCTAGGAATGCATCATTAATTGCAGCCCTATCTCCAAACTTGAGCATAGCTTCCTCCTCTAATCTGGAAAAATAGTCGGCAACCTAATTTTTTGTCCCTTTTGTATCCTTCACCTCAAAATTGAACTCTTGCATTAACAATATTCATCTAATAAACTTCGGCTTTACATCCTTGTTAGCCATCATCCACCTCAATGCAGAATGGTCAGTATGCACTATGACCTTAGTACCAAGCAAGTAGGATCAAAATTTCTCAATTGCAAAAATCATAGTAACTAGTTCATGTTCAGTCACAGTATAGTTCTTTTGAGCCACATTCAGAGCTTTGTTAGCACAGTAAATCAGATGAAGAATCTTATCTCACCTTTGTCTCAATACCACACCAAGTACCACCCCACTCGCATCACATATTACTTCAAACGGTTGCCCCCAATCCAGTGAAATAATAATAGTTGTTTATACTAACCTTTCATTCAACTCTCCAAATTCTCTTAGACAATAAGCATCAAAATCAAACTTACAATCCTTTTTGAGCAGTTTGCACAATGTGTGTGCAATTTTAGAGAAATCTTTGATAAACCTCTAGTAAAAACCTACAAGCCCATGAACACTTTTAACACATATAGGTGGTGGATGCTTTTCTAGTAACTCAACTTCGACTATATCAACCTCAATAACTTTCTCAGAGATGAACCATGACTATTCCCTCTTTCACCATGAAGTGACATATTTCCCAATAAAGTACAAAATTACACTTTTCATATCATTTTAGTACCTCGTCCAGATGCATCGATAACCATCAAATGAGTCACCTTCCAAAGAGAAATCATCAATAAATACCTCAATTGTGTACTCAACCATATATGAAAATATAGACATCATACACCTCTGAAAAGTCATCGAGCATTACACAACCCAAATGGCATCCCTTTAAACGCAAAATCCCATATGGACAAATGAAGTGGTTTTATCTTGATCTTCCGGAGCTATAGATATTTGATTGTAGCCCGAATACCCATCCAGAAAGCAATACCAACACTAACCTACAAGATGATCCAGCATCTTGTCCATGAACGACATCGGGAAGTTATCTTTTTGTGTCTAGGCATTTAGCTTGTGGTAGTCCATGCATACTCTCCATCCCGTCACTGGCCTCATCACAATAAACTCATTTTTTGCATTAGGAACCACAACACTGAATATGGCATGCCCAACTACTATCTGCAATGGGACACACGACTCCAACAGCTAACCATTTACTCATTTTCTTTTTCGTTCCCTATTGCATATGTGGATTAAATCTCCTTTGGTCCTCAATACTTGGCTTTCTATCCAGCATGATTTGAATTTTATAAGAACAAATGCCAGGAGGAATCCCAATAATATCCGTAATAGTCCATCCAATAGCCTACTTAAACTTCTTTAACACAAAAACCAATGCCTCTACTTGTTCCCCAATCAAATCTGCAGTAATGATTACGAGAAAAGTGTTATATCTCCCCAAGAATACATATCTCAAATAGGATGGTTTAGCCTTGAGTTCCAGTTTTGGAGGCTCATTTACAGACGGTTTTATTGGTGGGTATTCTCGATTCCACACATTTAACTCCAATCATTTTGGTTTGGAACGGAACTCACACCAATCAAGTGTGGCAACCATCTCATCAATACAATCACCATAACAATTCATCACTACGTCTAGCGCATCAACACCTAACCATTCCTCAATAGATACCTCAGAATTTTGCCCCTCAAAATGATTCACCACTAATATTGATTCAAGATCACTTTTATGCTTCATAGACCTAGAGATGTTAAAAGTTACCTCTTCATTCTTCAATTAGAAATTAATCTGCCCTCTTTCCATGTCAACCCAGGCACGTTCATTAGAAGAAATGGTCTCCCTATGATAATGGGAAACTCAAAAAAATCAACCTCATAATCAGGTATCACAAAGTTTGCTGCAAATATGACTCACTCTACATTCTCAAGGACATCTTGGAGAACTCCAATGGGGATCTTGATAGTTTTATATGCCATCAATAGACGCATCATAGTTTGCTTCAGAGCTCTTAAACCAAACTTATTATAAATGGATAATGACATAAAGTTAATGCTATCACCCAAATCACACAATGCTTTCGCAAACTGAAAAATCTGATGGTACAAGGAATATTGAAAGCTCCAGGATCCTCTTTCTTTTGGACAAGTGACCTAGTAGCAATAGCATTGCACTGTTGCAACCTCTTATCATTCTCAAAACTAACAACACTTTCTTGATCACCAAATCTTTCATAAATTTTGCATACCCAGGCATTTGCTCCAAAGCTTCTATCAGTGGAACAATTATGGAAAGATGTTTTAACATAGTTTTATACCTGCGGTATTTTCCTTCTTCGTCTTCTTAACCAATCTCCGTGGGAATGGAGGTGGAGGTCTAGGCATGACAACAACATTTTAGGTCACCTCAGAATCCTTCTCTGTAGCATTCTTTGACTCTCTAATAACCTCAACCTCAACTGCATCTTTTTCTACCACAATTGCAACCTCATAAGGTATAGGGGGATCAATCTTTTTACCTCCTCAAGTAGTGACTGCCATACAATGCCTATAATTCATTAGATTCTGGATGATGTTTCTAGGAAGTGTATCAGGTTGACGTGGGTTCATAGAAGTGGACAACTAACTAAACTGTTGTTCAAGTTGCTTGATCGTGAAACATCCCAAATTCTTTGACCTAATTTAGAGCCTAACCTAATGAATTATTACCTAAAAAGGGCTAATTACGATCCTAAGTGCTAGGGAAAGAATCGTGGAAGCTTAGAGGGGTTAGAGACGATAAACAAAGAAAGGAAAATTCAGGTAGTAGCTTGGGGGAGCAAGGGCACATCGCGGACTTGCTCCATCCATGTCCAAAAACTGTCTCTCCATCACGGACACTTATGTCTCAAATTTTAATTTTGGAAAATTTAAGGGAACACCTCCGCGACGCAGACTTGTTACGCGATGATAATTTCATAAATGAAAGTCAAGTTTGACTTAATTAAAAGGTCCATCCAAGTGAGGGTGTTTTGGGTATTTTGGGGGATTAGTATATACTGACTTCAAGTCATTTTAAACTCATTCCCACACCAAAACAAATCCCTAACTTGAAAACCCAGTTACTCTCTCCTATATCTAAATTTTCTCTCTACACAAAACCTCTATTGAAGGACCTTGAAGCTCCAAGAGGAGGATCAATTCTCAAAGATTTCAAATCAATTTCGTGGCTAGGACTACAATAAGGTATGGTTTATTTCTCTCTTGGAATTCCTTTCCCCAAGAGGTCCCTCCAAATATGTTTTCAAAATTCCCCAAAATCTAGGGTTTTTCTCTACACATGGGTCTTCTTTGAAAAACAAAATTATAAATCAATTATGATGAATTATGATCACTTAAGGATTTTTAGGTGTATAATGATGGATAATTGTTGTTGTTCACTTGAAATTCCCTTGGACCAATGTTCTTCCCTAGTTTCATAAATCTTGGATTTTATATGGTGAATTGGTTGAAGATGATGAATATATCAATTGTTTATATTGATGTTAGTTATGTTATTGCTTCATGAATTACCTTATATTATGTGTTGGTTATGCGTTGTTGGGTGATTGAAGCATGAAATTCCATGAGGGGCAAGAAGGTATGAATGTAGGTTCTTCCTTGAACTTAAATATGCAAGATGAATTACTTAGATAGTAATGATGTTATATTGTCACTACCGGGGAGCACCCCTAGAAGTAACATGGCGTACTTGATCTCTCGGAGGTCTTATACATGCCCATGGTTATCATTCATCGCATTGTCATAGTAAATTTAGCAGAAAATTTAAAACGTTTCATAGCACATCAGATGCTAGAAACATCACTTCCATTATATATATAAAATAACATAATACGTAGTTTAAGACTCTAAGTCTATTTTGCCATCTTAGACTCAACATCATTAGAGTATAATAGGGACACGGCCCTTTCAACATAAATTATAAATAAGCTATTACAAGACTTTACTTAAAACAATGACATAGGAAATCCTTCAACTTAAGGATTCCTTTCCTTGAGCTTGGGAATCACATATCAAGCTCCTCGCCATTAAATAAATCCTTTAAGCATCCATAACCTACACTTGGTGTAAAAAGTAGAGAAGAATGGAGTTAGTACAAGAATGCACTAAGTATGTCAACCATGCAAAAACATGCATTTAAAAGGGACATTTGGTTAGAAAACCATGCATCATGCTCTTAAGCAAAACTTCATAAATCCTTGATACAATAAGTAAAACATAACTCATAGACTTCACATAGGCATGGAGACTATTCACAACACCACATAAAGTTATATAATTCATTTAAGGCAGATTTACCATATTCATGGTATTACTTTCCTTTTTCCTCACTTCACTTATCCTCAAGTAACCCTCTAGCAACACTTGGTGCAATGCATAAATAGTGTCCCATTCCACTATCCACACTCAAGCATCACCTTAAGGTCACTAAGGTGAACATTCATACAACTTTCATTAAGTCAACATAAACATTCATAGAACCATTTCTTATAACAAGACTCATACTTCACATTGCCCTTAACATAAGACGTTACTCACAATTCTAATCTTAGTCTACTAGTGCAATGTACATGTGAAGCCCCATAACCTCACACATATTTAGTAAACCCATCATAAGACCACAAACATCATAACATGTATTTCACACACCAATCATAATACTATAGTCAACTACATGCATATCAAGTAGGACCTTCAATCATATAGTCAATAAGACCAACATTATTCACATAAGAAGAGACCTTATCATATATACCTATTAGGACTCATAACATGCATATCATCACAACAAGTAGGGAATACTACAATGCCATGCATAAAGACATAAACATATGCATACACATTAGGAAACCTTCCTAGAACTCCCTTCAAGAGCTACTTGTGCAATGCATAGGTGAAGTCTCATACCCCCACCTACACTAAGCAACTACCCTTAGGTTATCCTAGTTAGGGTCTAGTTTTTTACTTCCATTATCCATTTGACTTTAAGGAAGCTATAGCCTTAACCGACACTAAGACCATGGGTGCTACATGGAATTTGGTGTTGTAGAGCCTTACACCAAGGGAAGGTGCTCTAATTAGCCAAAATAGAACATTAACACATGCTAGCATACTAAGTGATATCACTTATTAGATCCGATAGGGAAAGCATAGTTTATGGAACTAATAAATATGTATTGAACCCTCTACATGCCTATTGGCATTGTAGCCCTCATCTCATAAGAATTTATAGGGTGAGTATCCCTTATAGGGTAGTCAACACCTCATATGAAACTATAGGGTAAATCTTCCTCTACAGGAAGCCAACACCTCTCATTGTCAAGTTCACTCGATGTTAAGCTATGTTCCCTTTATTGAAAAGTCATTATTATCTTTATTTTATCAAATGTAGGCTTTAGCAGATTGACTCCTCATATTTTTAGCTCATTGGTCATAGATGAGAGTTCATCAACCTAAATCATGTGAGAAGTCCTTTCACATGGACTTAAATATGTAAAACACCATCTAGTTTAGGGTACACTTGAGAACACCTTTCAAGGCCCCTCTATTGACTAGATCAACATACACGTGTGTGTATACATATATATGAGTAATCCTTTAACACAACACAGTAATACCACACATGTACATACATTAACATAATCATGCATTCATATTCATGTACATAGAAAACCAAACCTAGGAACTATCTTTTCATGGCACACATGTGTAATGCATAGATGCCAAAGATTGGGTACCATTTCAAGAAGGCATGAGATGCCCCTAAATACTATCTTGAAGGTTGAAATCTTTGATGTGTGGGGTATTGACTTCATGTGTCCATTCCCACCATCCGATGGAAACCTATACATACTTGTGGCGGTAGATTATGTGAACAAATGGGTCGAGGCGGTCGCTCTTCCTTCTAATGACTCAAAGGTCGGGATAAAGTTCATCAAGAAGCACATCTTCACTCGCTTTGGCACTCCAAGGGCAATTATAAGTGATGGAGGTAAGAATTTCATTAACCATCTTGTTAAGAACCCTCTTACTAAGTATGGTATTCGCCATAAAGTTGCCACAACTTATCACCCTCAAATGAGTGGCCACGTGGAGGTGACGAATCGAGAGGTTAAGCAGATTTTACAGAAAATGGTGAATCCACAAAGGAAACATTAGTCTAAGAAGTTAGACGATGTATTGTGGGTGTACAAGACTGCGTAGAAGACACCTATAGGGATTTCCCTACCACATCGTATTAGGAAAAGCATATCACCTTCCGGCAGAATTGGAGCATCAATCTTATTGGGCAATTAAGAAGTTAAACTGGACCCCAAGCTAGCCTGTAAAAAGAGAGTGAATCAATTGCATGAACTTGAAGAGTTTAGGTTCCATGTCTATGAAAATGCCAAGATATATAAAGAAAAGACAAATAGGTGGCATGACAAGCACATCATGGTTCGTACCTTCAATCTGGGAGATAAGGTATTACTCTTTAACTCTAGACTAAGGTTATTTCCCAGAAAATTCAAGTCAAAGTGGTATGATACTTTCGAAATGGTGAGGATGACACAACATGGTGCAGTTGAACTTCAAGGTGAAATTGGCCTTACTTTCATCATCAATGGGCAAAGGGTGAAGCACTATTTTGGTGAAATTCATATGACGATCGGAAGACTCTTGAGCTCAACGATGAATGATCCAAGTTGTGTCGTGCTGCGATGTTAAATGAAATCCTACATAGGAGGCAAATCATGCATAATTTGTAATATATAGGTAATTTTATTTTAGTTTTGAATTATGTTATTTGCGTAGTTTCAATTCTTAAATTACAAGTTAGTTTTAGCTAATTAGGATTTTTTTCATTATTAGTAACTTAGTTTGTAAAGAAAAAAAAAACATACTCAGGCGCGCCTGGCCTGGCCTGAAAGCCCAGAGAAACTTTTTGGGCGGTTTCTGGGCGCGTCACGCCTCTGTCGCGCTTGCATCTGCAGGCTGGCGTACTGAGCGACGCGACTCGCCAAGTCTGAAAGTTCTGCGAACTTTTTCTAGCGCTATACTGGCACGTCCCGCCCCCAACACGCCTCTTCCCAAAATTTTCAAATTTTGGGTTTTGACCCGGATTTCGCCCAACCCACTCTAATTAACATCCCCAAGTCCCACTTTCTCCACCTTACAACCGACCAACCCCCCTAAATTCTCTCCAACTCTTCTCCTTCTTCTTCCCCACTCTTCTCATCCCCTCATTAAACTCCATTAAAACCTCCAACCAACCCCTCTCCTCCCACCTCCACTTATAAACCCACACCAACCACTACTTTTTCACTTCCTCTCTTCTTATCCAATTTTCACTCTCTCTTTTCTTCCACAACCACCACCAAATACCCCCCCCCCTAATTTTCTAACTTTTTCTCCACTTTTCACTTCTTAACAGGTTCCAATGGCTCCTAAAATGAAGAATATGATGACTTCAAAAAGAAGTAGAAAGGGTGAGGCATCCGGGGTCTAACACTAGGGAACCCGCTCGAAAATTTGACAAGAAAGTAGTGGACGAGTATGGGCGCATATGGTTTGATTGTCAACGGGAGGCCAAATGCTTGGGAAATGAATATGTTGATGAGGTGAAAATGCAGACTCACTTTCTGGGTATATATAGGACTTTTTTAATTAGGGTTTAAGTTATATGTTTAATCATCCTAAGGATTGCAATTTATCATTGGTGCGGGAGTTTTATGCGAATTGGTTGGCTGAACCAAAAACACACTAATGTGCCTATTAGAGATATGGATGTTAGATTCACTGCCAGAGTGTTGAGTGAATTCTTGGGCACCCCCAATTTTGATTCCGATGACTTAAATACATTGAAGGAGAAATCTCCATATAGGGATATCTGACATACTTTGTGTGGGGTAGAATCTACTACTAGGTGGGGATGAAGTAAAGATATCTAGAGACATAATACTCTTCACTTTGCTAATTTCAACCTAGTCACTCAAGTGTGGTTGAAAATAGTTTGTAGTGTTTTCTTTCCTGCGAAGCATTTAATTGAAGGCACTAGGGATAAAAATGTGCTTGTCTACATGCTCATGAAGGGGATGCCCATTAATGTAAGGGCGATCCTTAGACAAAAATGATGATGTTTGGGAATAATATGAGGTGGCATTTATGTTATGGAGGTTTGATCACCTGTTTCTAAGGGACCACAACATAGAGGAGGAGGCCTGTGACTTGACCATCGCCTTTCACCTGGATCTGATGGGTAAAATTGTCGATGTCACTAGAACTAAGGCCCTTGATACATCCCATGGACCGTTTCTATCTACCCAGGAGCAGCAAGCCCACGATGATAGTGTTATGGCTCGGATGTTCATGATGGCTGAGATACAATTGAGGATGGGTGGTCGTACTGTGACTGATGTTGAGATGAAGGAGATGACAGAACGTTACCCCTTATCTGAGAGTGCAACATTTTTGTGCAAAACCGGTCCTACCTTTATGGAGCCTTTAGATGATGTTGAGTCCACTTATGAGGAGGCGATGGACGATGATGATAATGATGATGATGTTGACGTTGATGTTAACAAAGGGAATGCATTAATGGTGTTCTATGGGGGTGACAACGATGCCTAGAGGCCCAGTGAGTATTCCAACCTAGGGATGACAGGGGGACCGGGTTGGCCCACGACCGGCTCGCCGAACCCGGTCATGTAGAATCTCGTGGGTTGGGGGTTAGGGGGTTAGGGGACTGATCAGGGGTCGGTTCACCATTCGTTCCTGGCTAAACCGGCTGGTTTCGTGGGATCCCCTACTAATTTTAGTTTTTTTAAAAAATGAGTCGTTGCCAACCATTGGGAAAACGGCTAGTGGGCCCCCAACGGATATTTTTTACTTTTTCACTTCTCCTACCACCCCCTACCACCCCCTACTTTTAATACTTTAATTCAATCCCTCAAGTTATCATAAATACACTTTAACCCATTTTTAATATTATAAATGCCTCTCTATGCCTTACTATTTTTAAAAAAAATCATATATTCTCATTTCTCTCATCTATTTTCTATATCCTCTCAAGTCTCAATCTTAATTCTTAAGTTTTAATTTTTATTCCATTTAAGTCTCATATTATTATAATACATATATTTCAATTCTAAATTTTTATATTATATATATATATATATATATATATATATATATATATATATATATATATATATATGTGTGTGTGTGTGTGTGTGTGTGTGTGTGTGTGTTTCATATTTACTATCAAGTATTGGAGTTTCAAGTTACAAGTTACAAGTTACAAGAAACTACATGCTTCAAGAATCGGTTTAACGTCTGTTATTAACGGAGACATTTGGTACATTCATTTGATATTTATATTTTATTTTTCATCTTTAATTTTTGTGTTATTATTATTTTTATATTACACTTTATATATAATTAAATATGTGTTCTAGCAAAAAAAAGTATCGGTAAAGGAAAAGAGAAAGAACAAGGTGCTATTTTTTGAGATAATTTAATTTTGGTAAAAAAGGTATTAAGGAAAAAAATAAGAGTAAATGTGGTGGTACTTCATCTAATCAATGTCTTGAGTTAGATCTAATACAAATGATTCTACTTATGTTGATGATACTTCTTATGATATTGATTCAAATGTTCAACTCGATCATGAAAGTTTAGAACGACGTTATGGTAATATTAATCCTAATCTTGACGAAAATTCAGGTGAAGAAGTAGAAGTTGATTCGGGAGAATATCAATTAAAAGATATACCTACTAGTCCGATGACACAAGTTCCAAATGAAACTACAAATTTAACGGAGCAAAATTGTGGACGTCCACCCCTTATATCTCCCACAAGGGAGAAGGTGAAGTATCAATGCCCTAAAACTTCTATTGTGTGACAATTTATGTCTTTCGATAAGGAAAACAATGTTGCTATTTGTTATAAGTGTAAGAAACCTTTTAAACATAGACAAGGTGGGGGTCAAGGTGGAATGGGGGGCTTATAGACATTTGTTATCTTGTGTGCCGATTCAATATAAAGAAGCTAAAGCATTGTCCAATAGAAAAAAAAAGAAATTCCAGTTAATGATTTTGATATTAGTGTTAATGAATCGGTAGGGGATTCTAACATGGTTCAAGGAACATTAGATCCTTCTAACCCCGGTGGTCCACTAACACAATGTAAATATAATAAGGAAAGAAATTGCGAAAATTTAGTTAAAATTGTTTCTGTTTGTGGTTTGCCTTATAGTTTCCTTCAAATCCCGGTTTTATTGAATACATTCAACAAACTTATAATCCTGCTTTTAGAGATTTTGCAAGAAATATTGTTAAATATGATGTTTTTGTATATCAAGGTAAACATTGTCAATATCTTTGTTGTTTGTTTAACATATTAGATTGTAGAGTGTCTATAACTTCAGACATGAGTCATACTCTTAATGGAGATGATTATTTAACTATTACATCACATTAGATTTATCATAATTGGAATATGCAAAAAAGAATCTTAAGTTATAAAGAATGTCTGTCGCATTAGATAATATATCTAATAATACAAACGCTGCTAGTATGTTAAAAGTTATGTTATGTCCAATTGATGGTAAAGATTTTCTTGTTAGATGTGCGGCAAATGTACTAAATTTATTTGTAGAAGATGATATTTCATTATTTGATAGTGGTTGCACGAAAACTGAATATGTGGATGCGTGAATTTTTCATGCTAGTAAAGCTGCTAGAATTAGGGAATTTAATGAGTGTTGTTTACTATGTGAATTGCAACCAAGAAAAATTCCAAGACATATTAAAACAAGGTGGAATTCTTTTTACGAAATGCTTTCAGTTGCTCACCAATATAAAAGATCCATACGAATGGTGTTTAATGCTCATAATGCTAATCCATTAGATAGAATTTGTGATGAAGATTGGGAAGAAACTAATGAATTATTAGAATTCTTGAGATTTTTTATGATTCTACAATCATGTTTCCTGGAATTTATTATCCTACTATTTCATCACTATTAATAAATATTTCTGCTCTTTCAATTCAATTTTCTAAATATAAAAAAAATAGATAAGTTTTGATTTGCAATTGAAGGTATGATTGAAAAATTTTAAAAATATTTTTTTCCTATTCCTCATATTTATTTAACTGCTACTTTACTTCATCCTGATTATAAATTACGAGGTGTGCATGCACTTGTTGACACTTTAGAAATTTTATCGAAAGAAATTCCAACTTGTGAAACGTGTAAGTCTAGCATAAAAGTAGAAGCAAAAATTTTGTATGGAACATAGAGAACTACGAAAAATAAAGCAAAATGGACATATGTGTCTATAGATTTTGGACTCGAGCTAGAGAAACGGTAATGGACCCTGAAGAGGGTGTGACTTAGGATAAGATAGGGGCCTTACTTGTGGATGAATATGGTGGAGCTCGAGCATCTACTTTAAGGGATAGAATGGTGGTGTCGTCGGCTTACATATGCTCAACATCCGCAACAAGATCATCACCTAAAGATGGTAACTCAACATGTGTCTCTCTCTGAGGTGCAGCAAGGTTGCTATCATCCCGTACGAGGCTGATGTCTAGAGTCATTGTAGCATTAAGCAACTTGTCACAATTAAAGATAGGAACAGAACCATCCCTGTAGAATTGGAAATTCTGACACGAGAAATGTGGGGTAATGGTGGCCTTAAAGGCCCTCTCGTGGATCTCTACGATCAGGATGTGGGCAACCTTAATCTCCAAACCTGCCATAATGTCTACCAGCATCATGACCCAGTCCACTGTAACCACATCGTCTGCTTGAGTCGGGGAGAGTCTATTTAGCACCAACAACAAGTAGAACTTCACAGCGAAACTCAGTGTAGCTTTCCAAATACCCAAGCTAGGAGTCTAAACCAACGTAGAGTGCTCCCCATCGACAGCAATATGTCATGCCAACCACCTAAAAAGTGTCTCCCTCTACTCATCATATATTTGGAAGGACCCGCTCTGGATAATGTCCGTCATGTAGTCATATTCTATCGTATTAATGGGAAGAATATGAGCTGGTCCATATAGAAACCTATGAATCATGACCTCTGAGATGTTGATTGTGCAACCCCGCACTAGTGTGGACTGAAGTGGAAGCTAACATACGGGCTTGGCGCATTTAGAAAGAATTTCTGATTGTGGCAACATAAGAGACATAAACTCTCTAGATATATCCTCTATATATTTCCCGAGGCTCCGTTCCATCCACTCACATCGATGTCTCCAGAAAAGATCATCAATAGTTGGTGCAGTGCGTAGGCTGCTTATAAGGACTCTATGCTCCTCAGTCATGACCCTGGTCATTTTCTGATACTCATTCAACATCGTGCCATTCTCATAAATTTTATAATGTCTAGGGATACACATGTTGTTTGGATCATCATCCTTGGGAATAGGCTCGACCTTGGTTAGGTGTCGGGCTTTCACCAGTTCTATCGGCATTCAGAGGAAAAAGTGGTATTGCCGCTAGAACTAAAGTCAGATCATGACTCTGTGCCAGATTGTGTTCCAATCTGTATGCCCCTCCTCAGACTAAGGGAAGTGACCTTGTCAGAGCTAACCTGCAAGGCTCTATTCCTAGTAATGCGGGGGAAGCAAGGGAGGTCCTAGTGGTGGGTGAAATGTACTCAGTTTTAGTGTCCTCATCAAGAAGACATTGGAAAGGAGTGACGTATCTCGATTTTTCGTTTGCTGTGTAGGTGGGAGCTTGTTTGGGGGCCATCACACCTGTGGAAAATTAGTTAGTACAAAAACAAGGAGATAAGACTCATGAAATAACGTTAGAACAAGAACTGGACCCAAACAATAACTCAAAAATAAATTCTGAAAGTAGCTAAACTGGAGACCTAGTGGGTACCTACAGTCCGTCGATAGAATGACGGTCTATGAGTCCTCTCCATAGGTCAGAGTCCCTAAATTTTGGTCTGAGATTATGGGACCACGGATGTGCAGAACGGTCTGTCGATCGAATTATGGACCGTATTCCACATTGTGGTCCTACACCTACGCATTATTGTGTGTGCCACTGGTCCACAGACCTCGACCTACGGTACATAGGTTAGTTCTGTGCCAGGCAGACCTATCACTTTTCCATAAACCAAGTTTTTGACAAATAGTCCATCAAACGAAGCCTACAGATGCATTCCAACATATAATATGGTAGTTAATCATCCTTAGAATTTCGTTGACATACATATCAATATTTTAACTAACCAAAACGTACAAACCCTCAGTCGAACCTTCCAATTAGGCCTATTACTTGATTTAGTTGGTTTTAATTTTCGAAAAACTCACATTACCATCATTCCAAGGGTGTAATAAACTACAAGTCATGCATAAAACTAGGACATTAAAAAACCAAGTTTAAGTACAACTTCGTGATTTCATGAGTTAAACAATCAAAATTGAACTCAAAGTTGGGGTAAAATCATTTACCTTACAAGTATTCGAAGTTGGTGAGTGTGGTGATCCAATGAAATCTTTGACCCTTGGCTAGCCTTTCAACACCAAACGCGGATTATGAAATCGATTGGGGAAGAAAAATGGAAGTGCAGGACTGATTTGGGAGAGAAGTATGAAGTTATGGGATATGTAGATTTGATTTGGGGAGTGATATGGGGGTTATGATGAGTGAATTTAGGGGTTTTGAAGGTTGAAAATTTATTGGGAGGGATTCTTGGAAGCGGGGGATTTTTTTGAAAGTGAAAGGTCATATTAATTGGGGTCCGGGTCGGGTTAGGAAATACCCTAACGTTGGACACATGATACCCCATCGACAATGTGAGGGTCAACCTATGAACCGTTGGTTCGGTCCATAGGTCATTCTGAAACATAGAAAAATTAGGAAACTTACCTGGGATCTAGTGACCCCATTCACAGTATGTGGATTGACTAACGGACCGTTGATGGAGTCCGTACACCACTGCACAACTATTTTATGTAGATTTGCTTTTTGTCCCTGCACATGTAGCAACCATTAAGACTTTCTTTTTACATTTTCTAGACACTTTTTAGACATGGACCCTATTCTATATATACCCAACACTAATATAAAAATAAACACCGATCTAAAGAGTAATAAAAAAACAAAATAAAAGAAGGAAACTCCTATATCAAAAGTAAAAACCTTTAGTTTTCTAGATTGTACATCTTGGGTTGCTTCCCAAGAAGCTCTTGATTTAACGTCGTGGCATGACGTAGACAACTTGATAACTCAGACTTTATCAAGATAATATGCCTCAATCACTTCTTGCTTACTCTCGAATTTCCCCATGTAGACCTTGATCCTCTGCCAGTTAACTTTGAACCTTGTTCCCTCCTTGTTCTCGAGCTCGACTGCTCCATGTTGAAATAATTGTGTGACTATGAATGGCCCAGTCCACTTGGACTTGAGCTTGTCATGAAACAAGCGCAACCTTGAATTTAATAGAAATACTAGATCACCCACAACAAATTCACGCTTTTCAATCTTTTAATCATGATACTTCTTCATATTCTCTTTGTACAAGGCTGAACTTTCATATGCTTTTAGGAGAAACTCATGAAGATCATTCATATTTTTTAACCTTTTACTTGATGTGGTGCCGCAACCCAAATTCAACTTCTTTAGTGCCTACATTGTTGTATGCTCTAGATCTAAAGGCAACTGATATAACTTCCCATTTACATGTTGGTAGTGGGACATACCTATGGGAGTCTTGTATGCGGTTCAATGGGCCCATAGATCATCATCAAGCTCTCTTGACCAATCCTTTCTATTAGCGTTCACATTCTTTGGAAGTATTTGCTTTATCTATTTGTTTGGAACCTCAACTTGCCCACTAGACTGCATATGGTAAAGAGTAGCTAAATTATGGCGAACTCCATATTTCTCTAGAAACGCCTTGAACAACTTATTACAAAAGTGACAACCTTCATCGCTGATAATCGCCCTAGGAGTACCAAATTTGAAGAAGACACTCCTTTTTAGGAATGCGGACACACTCTTTCCCTCATTATTTGAAAGCGCATTTGCTTCCGCCCATTTCGATACATAGTCAACCGCAACAAGAATATAATTCATCTCATGTGAACTTACAAAATGGATCCATGAAGTCAAGGCCCCAGACATCAAGTAACTCAATCACCAATATCAAATTCATAGGTAGCTCTTAATTCTTGGAAATTCCTCTTTCTCTTTAGCAACGCTCACAAGACTTGGCGATATCATGAGCATATTTGTGGATGGTACGCCAGTAATATCCACAGTGCAAGATTTTATGAGCAGTCTGAATACCACTATGGTGCCCACCAATAGGCAATGAATGATACGCGTCTAGTATACTCATAATTGCAAACTTGGGCACACCACAACGACTAATTCCATCAGCACAAATATGAAACAAGTAAGACTCATCCCAAAAGAACTTTTTCAGATCATGCATAATTTTTTCCTTTGGTGAAATGACAAATCCGATGGAACCAAATCGCTTGCCATGTAGTTAGAAAAATCTGAAACCAAGGGATATGATCATAAGAAGCAACCAATACTTCTTCATCTAGGAATGCATCATTAATTGCAGCCCTATCTCCAAACTTGAGCATAGCTTCCTCCTCTAATCTGGAAAAATAGTCGGCAACCTAATTTTTTGTCCCTTTTGTATCCTTCACCTCAAAATTGAACTCTTGCATTAACAATATTCATCTAATAAACTTCGGCTTTACATCCTTGTTAGCCATCATCCACCTCAATGCAGAATGGTCAGTATGCACTATGACCTTAGTACCAAGCAAGTAGGATCAAAATTTCTCAATTGCAAAAATCATAGTAACTAGTTCATGTTCAGTCACAGTATAGTTCTTTTGAGCCACATTCAGAGCTTTGTTAGCACAGTAAATCAGATGAAGAATCTTATCTCACCTTTGTCTCAATACCACACCAAGTACCACCCCACTCGCATCACATATTACTTCAAACGGTTGCCCCCAATCCAGTGAAATAATAATAGTTGTTTATACTAACCTTTCATTCAACTCTCCAAATTCTCTTAGACAATAAGCATCAAAATCAAACTTACAATCCTTTTTGAGCAGTTTGCACAATGTGTGTGCAATTTTAGAGAAATCTTTGATAAACCTCTAGTAAAAACCTACAAGCCCATGAACACTTTTAACACATATAGGTGGTGGATGCTTTTCTAGTAACTCAACTTCGACTATATCAACCTCAATAACTTTCTCAGAGATGAACCATGACTATTCCCTCTTTCACCATGAAGTGACATATTTCCCAATAAAGTACAAAATTACACTTTTCATATCATTTTAGTACCTCGTCCAGATGCATCGATAACCATCAAATGAGTCACCTTCCAAAGAGAAATCATCAATAAATACCTCAATTGTGTACTCAACCATATATGAAAATATAGACATCATACACCTCTGAAAAGTCATCGAGCATTACACAACCCAAATGGCATCCCTTTAAACGCAAAATCCCATATGGACAAATGAAGTGGTTTTATCTTGATCTTCCGGAGCTATAGATATTTGATTGTAGCCCGAATACCCATCCAGAAAGCAATACCAACACTAACCTACAAGATGATCCAGCATCTTGTCCATGAACGACATCGGGAAGTTATCTTTTTGTGTCCAGGCATTTAGCTTGTGGTAGTCCATGCATACTCTCCATCCCGTCACTGGCCTCATCACAATAAACTCATTTTTTGCATTAGGAACCACAACACTGAATATGGCATGCCCAACTACTATCTGCAATGGGACACACGACTCCAACAGCTAACCATTTACTCATTTTCTTTTTCGTTCCCTATTGCATATGTGGATTAAATCTCCTTTGGTCCTCAATACTTGGCTTTCTATCCAGCATGATTTGAATTTTATAAGAACAAATGCCAGGAGGAATCCCAATAATATCCGTAATAGTCCATCCAATAGCCTACTTAAACTTCTTTAACACAAAAACCAATGCCTCTACTTGTTCCCCAATCAAATCTGCAGTAATGATTACGAGAAAAGTGTTATATCTCCCCAAGAATACATATCTCAAATAGGATGGTTTAGCCTTGAGTTCCAGTTTTGGAGGCTCATTTACAGACGGTTTTATTGGTGGGTATTCTCGATTCCACACATTTAACTCCAATCATTTTGGTTTGGAACGGAACTCACACCAATCAAGTGTGGCAACCATCTCATCAATACAATCACCATAACAATTCATCACTACGTCTAGCGCATCAACACCTAACCATTCCTCAATAGATACCTCAGAATTTTGCCCCTCAAAATGATTCACCACTAATATTGATTCAAGATCACTTTTATGCTTCATAGACCTAGAGATGTTTAAAGTTACCTCTTCATTCTTCAATTAGAAATTAATCTGCCCTCTTTCCATGTCAACCCAGGCACGTTCAGTAGAAGAAATGGTCTCCCTATGATAATGGGAAACTCAAAAAAATCAACCTCATAATCATGTATCACAAAGTTTGCTGCAAATATGACTCACTCTACATTCTCAAGGACATCTTGGAGAACTCCAATGGGGATCTTGATAGTTTTATATGCCATCAATAGACGCATCATAGTTTGCTTCAGAGCTCTTAAACCAAACTTATTATAAATGGATAATGACATAAAGTTAATGCTAGCACCCAAATCACACAATGCTTTCGCAAACTGAAAAATCTGATGGTACAAGGAATATTGAAAGCTCCAGGATCCTCTTTCTTCTGACAAGTGACCTAGTAGCAATAGCATTGCACTGTTGCAACCTCTTATCATTCTCAAAACTAACAACACTTTCTTGATCACCAAATCTTTCATAAATTTTGCATACCCAGGCATTTGCTCCAAAGCTTCTATCAGTGGAACAATTATGGAAAGATGTTTTAACATAGTTTTATACCTGCGGTATTTTCCTTCTTCGTCTTCTTAACCAATCTCCGTGGGAATGGAGGTGGAGGTCTAGGCATGACAACAACATTTTAGGTCACCTCAGAATCCTTCTCTGTAGCATTCTTTGACTCTCTAATAACCTCAACCTCAACTGCATCTTTTTCTACCACAATTGCAACCTCATAAGGTATAGGGGGATCAATCTTTTTACCTCCTCAAGTAGTGACTGCCATACAATGCCTATAATTCATTAGATTCTGGATGATGTTTCTAGGAAGTGTATCAGGTTGACGTGGGTTCATAGAAGTGGACAACTAACTAAACTGTTGTTCAAGTTGCTTGATCGTGAAACATCCCAAATTCTTTGACCTAATTTAGAGCCTAACCTAATGAATTATTACCTAAAAAGGGCTAATTACGATCCTAAGTGCTAGGGAAAGAATCGTGGAAGCTTAGAGGGGTTAGAGACGATAAACGAAGAAAGGAAAATTCAGGTAGTAGCTTGGGGGAGCAAGGGCACATCGCGGACTTGCTCCATCCATGTCCAAAAACTGTCTCTCCATCACGGACACTTATGTCTCAAATTTTAATTTTGGAAAATTTAAGGGAACACCTCCGCGACGCAGACTTGTTACGCGATGATAATTTCATAAATGAAAGTCAAGTTTGACTTAATTAAAAGGTCCATCCAAGTGAGGGTGTTTTGGGTATTTTGGGGGATTAGTATATACTGACTTCAAGTCATTTTAAACTCATTCCCACACCAAAACAAATCCCTAACTTGAAAACCCAGTTACTCTCTCCTATATCTAAATTTTCTCTCTACACAAAACCTCTATTGAAGGACCTTGAAGCTCCAAGAGGAGGATCAATTCTCAAAGATTTCAAATCAATTTCGTGGCTAGGACTACAATAAGGTATGGTTTCTTTCTCTCTTGGAATTCCTTTCCCCAAGAGGTCCCTCCAAATATGTTTTCAAAATTCCCCAAAATCTAGGGTTTTTCTCTACACATGGGTCTTCTTTGAAAAACAAAATTATAAATCAATTATGATGAATTATGATCACTTAAGGATTTTTAGGTGTATAATGATGGATAATTGTTGTTGTTCACTTGAAATTCCCTTGGACCAATGTTCTTCCCTAGTTTCATAAATCTTGGATTTTATATGGTGAATTGGTTGAAGATGATGAATATATCAATTGTTTATATTGATGTTAGTTATGTTATTGCTTCATGAATTACCTTATATTATGTGTTGGTTATGCGTTGTTGGGTGATTGAAGCATGAAATTCCATGAGGGGCAAGAAGGTATGAATGTAGGTTCTTCCTTGAACTTAAATATGCAAGATGAATTACTTAGATAGTAATGATGTTATATTGTCACTACCGGGGAGCACCCCTAGAAGTAACATGGCGTACTTGATCTCTCGGAGGTCTTATACAAGCCCATGGTTATCATTCATCGCATTGTCATAGTAAATTTAGCAGAAAATTTAAAACGTTTCATAGCACATCAGATGCTAGAAACATCACTTCCATTATATATATAAAATAACATAATACGTAGTTTAAGACTCTAAGTCTATTTTGCCATCTTAGACTCAACATCATTAGAGTATAATAGGGACACGGCCCTTTCAACATAAATTATAAATAAGCTATTACAAGACTTTACTTAAAACAATGACATAGGAAATCCTTCAACTTAAGGATTCCTTTCCTTGAGCTTGGGAATCACATATCAAGCTCCTCGCCATTAAATAAATCCTTTAAGCATCCATAACCTACACTTGGTGTAAAAAGTAGAGAAGAATGGAGTTAGTACAAGAATGCACTAAGTATGTCAACCATGCAAAAACATGCATTTAAAAGGGACATTTGGTTAGAAAACCATGCATCATGCTCTTAAGCAAAACTTCATAAATCCTTGATACAATAAGTAAAACATAACTCATAGACTTCACATAGGCATGGAGACTATTCACAACACCACATAAAGTTCTATAATTCATTTAAGGCAGATTTACCATATTCATGGTATTACTTTCCTTTTTCCTCACTTCACTTATCCTCAAGTAACCCTCTAGCAACACTTGGTGCAATGCATAAATAGTGTCCCATTCCACTATCCACACTCAAGCATCACCTTAAGGTCACTAAGGTGAACATTCATACAACTTTCATTAAGTCAACATAAACATTCATAGAACCATTTCTTATAACAAGACTCATACTTCACATTGCCCTTAACATAAGACGTTACTCACAATTCTAATCTTAGTCTACTAGTGCAATGTACATGTGAAGCCCCATAACCTCACACATATTTAGTAAACCCATCATAAGACCACAAACATCATAACATGTATTTCACACACCAATCATAATACTATAGTCAACTACATGCATATCAAGTAGGACCTTCAATCATATAGTCAATAAGACCAACATTATTCACATAAAAAGAGACCTTATCATATATACCTATTAGGACTCATAACATGCATATCATCACAACAAGTAGGGAATACTACAATGCCATGCATAAAGACATAAACATATACATACACATTAGTAAACCTTCCTAGAACTCCCTTCAAGAGCTACTTGTGCAATGCATAGGTGAAGTCTCATACCCCCACCTACACTAAGCAACTACCCTTAGGTTATCCTAGTTAGGGTCTAGTTTTTTACTTCCATTATCCATTTGACTTTAAGGAAGCTATAGCCTTAACCGACACTAAGACCATGGGTGCTACATGGAATTTGGTGTTGTAGAGCCTTACACCAAGGGAAGGTGCTCTAATTAGACAAAATAGAACATTAACACATGCTAGCATACTAAGTGATATCACTTATTAGATCCGATAGGGTAAGCATAGTTTATGGAACTAATAAATATGTATTGAACCCTCTACATGCCTATTGGCATTGTAGCCCTCATCTCATAAGAATTTATAGGGTGAGTATCCCTTATAGGGTAGTCAACACCTCATATGAAACTATAGGGTAAATCTTCCTCTACAGGAAGCCAACACCTCTCATTGTCAAGTTCACTCGATGTTAAGCTATGTTCCCTTTATTGAAAAGTCATTATTATCTTTATTTTATCAAATGTAGGCTTTAGCAGATTGACTCCTCATATGTTTAGCTCATTGGTCATAGATGAGAGTTCATCAACCTAAATCATGTGAGAAGTCCTTTCACATGGACTTAAATATGTAAAACACCATCTAGTTTAGGGTACACTTGAGAACACCTTTCAAGGCCCCTCTATTGACTAGATCAACATACACGTGTGTGTATACATATATATGAGTAATCCTTTAACACAACACAGTAATACCACACATGTACATACATTAACATAATCATGCATTCATATTCATGTACATAGAAAACCAAACCTAGGAACTATCTTTTCATGGCACACATGTGTAATGCATAGACAAGGTCACATACCCTTGCTTATACTAGTACACCTATCAAGTCATCCTAGTTAAGGGATACATAATCATACTTCATGAACATATACATTACATGCATAGTAGTAGACACAAGTGCATATGAGCATACCCTTTCATTAGACCCCATGAACCTATACTACTTGTAAGCATGCATGAAGTGTGAGTGTGTGTACGTTGATCAACAGGATCACCTAATGGATATCAATAACACAGTGAGGCAGCCACCCTCTTAGGAGCACAATGCACAACCAAACATACACCACACAACACATAATAGCATAGGAGACAAGCTAACTTCAATACTTGCATTCAACACTCCTAACCAACAATAATCACACATTCATGTAGGGGTATATAGGTAAAGGAACATCAACCATCACAACTCATCAATGGCAGCACCTACACCTATCCCTAACATAGTTATTCACATACATATTGCATGAGCAATACAACCTAGCTCACAACTAAAATAGAAGACTAGGCATGAGACTTCACATTGGGTGATCATCACTACCACATATTCATAATACAATTGCATTTAACGCCATGATCACATCACATATATAAAGACAATAAAGTAAACACCGCCACCATAAGTGGACCATACCACACAATGGCATACAAGGCTTCATCAACTAACAATTCTATAGAAAAGTAGAGGGAAAGAGTCATTCTTAGCAATTCATCAACCTTTAATCATCATTGATCAATACTCATATTTCCTCAACAATTCAAGTATGGACAGTAGGTAAAAAGGTAATAACCTAAACTAAATCATTCTTCAATCGCCCTAGAATCAAGACCATACAAGTATTCTATATTAACAATCAATAGTAGATAGAAGAATATAAGTCAATACTACCTAATCTTCAAGCCTTGATTCACTTTGTATCCATTACATCTAATTCATAATCGATTTACATAATAGTCAGTATCTAAGTCAATTTATCACAATTGAAACTCATAACAATCATTCTAGCATCAATATCACAAGATACTATATTAGAAATCCATAGAAGATAGAAGAACATAGTCTATTCTCATTCAAAACTTCATACCTTGATCCACATGGATCAATTTCACATAATTCATCATGAATACACATAATAGGCAGTATATATAAGCATTTTAACATAATTGAATCACAAATTCGATTTGCATTAGGTCAAGATCACAAAGCCCACACATAGGGTAATTCGAGAGTTTGAAGGGAGCATGGGTTCATAATGCAATTGGATTGAAATTCACTTTAAAATCAACATCAATTCATCATGAGAAAGCCTTCGAAAAAGTTTTGAGAAAGAACCCATTGCTAGATTGGAAGATCAGAAGATTGATCATGAATTCTCTTTGAAAAATTTGAAAGGAACTCTCTAAATGAAAGGTTATTTAGATATGAAGGATCACCATAACTTTCTACATGAGAAACCCACAAGAAATGGAAGAAGAAACCATGAAAATCCAACCTCTAGCTTGAACTTGATTTTTCCCTCCAATGGAGGTTTGAGAGAATTTGCAAGAGAAGAGAGATTTGGGAATTTTGATTTTCTTAATGGGTTTTGGGGTTTTGGATTGGGAAAGGGGTTAAATAAGTCATAAAATAGTTTATAACTGTCTCCCTAAGTTACCAAAATACCCCCATACTTATTGGGACTTTTAGACATGTCGAAATTGACTTTAAAACGACACAACCAGATTTGGGGAGTGGCTGCGTGTCGCGAAGGCAGCCTCTGATTCTTGCCCCAATAATATTTGAGGCAGTAGGGTGCGCGTCGCACAGGAACATTCAGTGCCAGGGGCGCGACGCGAGGGCAGCCCCAAATCTAGATGCTGTATGTTGCCTTGGGCAGCCTTTTTGTCCAACATTTGGGTCCTCTTCGGGGACCCTTAGGGTGGTTCTCAAGGAGTCGTACCTGGATGTTTTGACCCACGTCTAAAAACCAACTTTCGAACATTTCAGACGTTCTTGGACGTTTGACCTCCAAATGAGTTCAAATCAAGTATACATACTAAAACACTTAATGAACATATTTTAAACCTTTTTAGAAACATTTAGGCTCTAAGCACCTTAAATTACTTTCAGGGTCTTACATCTAATGTGTTATTGTGGTGTTGAGGACAAGGTCCCATCATCCTTAACCCTATACACTTGAATTAGCTATGATGTATGTATGTATGATATGGTATGATTGTTATATGATTGGAAGGGAATTCTCATGATTATAATGATATGTTAAAGTTAAAGGCTTACTCACTTGCTAGTGTTTCTAAGGTGAAAAGATTGTTCTCACTTATGAACACCTGTGAGCTATTCTAATAAGATGTTTAGAGTCTAGTAAATGCTAATGTGAACTTATGAGATGACTAAATATGGTTACTAAAAGAAATATATGCTTAGCACCGAAAGGGCATGTAAATGAGATGGGGGTCTCACGTTTAGTAAGTCTGGCTCCACACATTGGTTTTCTCACGTTTAGCAAGTCTGGATACCCAATATATGTGTTGTATCATGAGATGGAAACCCCCACGTTTAGCAAGTTATGTATTCTAGTAACAATCTCCTTGACCCTTAACTATCTTCCCACATAGGACTTTAGCTTAGTGGATCCACCTAGATATCTATGTACGAAAGGTTACACCTTAAGAAAGTGTTAATTATCTATTTTCGTTGTGGGAGTTATACACCGGATATCATGTATCTCTCACGGTTTCATGTCGGTTATTGCAACCTTTTTCCGTAATTTAAAAGCAAAGGAATAAATGAAATGTATGAACTCTTACTAGGGCTTTCTTAAGGGGTTCTACATAGTGTGAGGGAGGGTATGGGACTTCTCTTACACATTGCACTTGTGGGATCCTAAGAGATGGTTGTAGTAGTGTTCTTTTGTGATTATGTTGATTACGACTTATGTATGCTAAGCTACGTATGATCTTTATGAATATGGAAAGTCATGATGAACTATAAGATTACGAATGTATGTATGAAGTGGGTTGCTTAATGTGATACTTAGCTTTGGATATGGTTATGGGATTCTATTCTTTGCAGTGCACAAGTATTGCTTGGGTTGGCTACATGTTGGGATGGCATTATGCTGGGTTGTCTTATAATGCGTAACTTATGTGCAGATTGGATTTACTTGATAAAAAACATGTTTTGACTAAAATGTCCTTTTATGCATGTTTGAGTGGTTTTTATGCATACTAGCCATACGTAGTACGTATGATGTACTAACCTATATTTTCTTCCCTTTTTCCCAAACAATGTAGGTTCGGGCCTTTAAGGAGATTTCAAGGCTATTTCTCAAGATATTTGGATTTGCTTCTTCAAGTTGGTGAGTCCTCAAGTCCGAGGACAAGGCCCTTATGTTCTAGCTTTTAGTTCCTTTGCTTATGTTTGAAAATTATGTTGTATTTCCTATTCTAGACCTTCCATTTGATGTAAGGTCTAACTCCCAAATTCTTAATTCCTATTTTATAGATGGTATTATGAGACAAGTTTAAATTCTATTTTCATATATGAAGTGAAGTTGAACTTTTAAAGTAAAAGTTTTAAATGTTCCGCTATTATTCTACGTTATGTCCAATGATGTAAGATAAGAGCTTTTACAAGACCTCCGAGAGTTCGAGTATGCCGTGTCCGACTAAGGAGTGCTCCCCGAGTCGTGACAAATCAACAATGCATGGGCATCAAATTTTTGACCGATCCCAGACAAGTAATTTCACATTCTCATCAATTGCATCAAACCTCTTCATCATCTTTGCATCATATTCTCAATGCATGACATACTACCCCGAACCTATGTATTACTGGATTCCCTATTCCTCGGTGGAACATAGGTCCCACTCTCTTATTTCTGTTGCTATAGTTGTTCTGGTTGTAGTTTTTATAACGATTATCGTTCCCATCCCAAACATAGTTACCCTCTCGATTGTAGTTTCCATAGTTTCGACCTTCATCCAAAACGAGTATGAGAAAAGGACAATGAAATAAACTCGAAACAGAGGAATCCAACTACACTGAAAGTGCTTAAAGAAATAGGCACTATATCAAACCATCCAGAACTCAATAACAAATAATAGCAAACGAAACAAAAGCACAGATATACAGATCATGCTGGAACAGAAAAGAAGAGGAAAGTATTACAAAGTAGAAAGCGTACCTTCTTCCGGGCAGCGCACGAAAGACAAACAAGCAGGGACGAGCTCTTCCACCACACGAATTCCGATTTGAGCAATGAACTAAGAAATCCAAATAGAAACCGAACGAAGAAACCTATGGAATGTAGGACTACAGAATATTTCTAAGTATTTTTCAACAGTAGATATTGATTACTAAAACCTTTGGTAAGCTATTTTATAAGTAAATTGTTATTGGCTTCTTGTACCCTTTCTCAATTTTCTTCCTCACCTTTTTCCAACTTTTCCCTAACTTAATATAATCTCTCTCCAACCCCAAACATTGAGAAGAGGGGATATTTATAGAAAAGGATTAAGGCTGAAATAAAGGGGGGGGGGGGAATAGATCGATAAGAATGGAGTTTGAAATTCGAAATTCAAATGCTCCTAATAGATAAGGTTGAAAGATGTCCACAGTACAACTCTCAACGGAATTGAAAGGCTTGCAGCTTGATTTTTGATAAAAGGACGAAGGAGTAACTCTATTTAGACACCTGGATATTCTCCAAACAGCTTTGTACAGAAATGATAAGGAGAGAGGACAGGGCCACGCGGCTGCCTGATTTTCTGCGTTCGGGTCTCGTGATTTGGGTCGTGTCTGGTTTGCAGGAAATTTTGGGTGTGTCTTGTTTCTGCTCGCGTGAAAGAAAGAGAAAAAAAAAGAACACTAAATGGTCGGGTCGGGTCGGGTCGTTTTGTTTGGGTTGTTGTACGTTTTGAATTCGAATTATGGGCTTGGATATACATATTTTAATGGGTTGTATTGTTACTGCTGGGTCTTTGAGGAATTGTTTGCTAGATTTAAGTAGGCTCAAAATGGGTCTGAAAATGGGTTTAAGGTGAGGTTAAAGGGGTTAGATCTTGGAGTTTAAGCAAATTGAGTTAAGTTAATAAATTCGACTAAACTCTAAATAAGAAGAATTAATACTAATTAATTAAAAAACTTCTTGATCTTAACAGAATGAAATAATCAACTCAATTGTAAATGAATGATTTGAATTTCAACCACAATTTAAACTACATTAATTTAACCAATTACTTACTAAAATTGAAATATTTTTGAGATTATTTTTAAAATGTTTATAAAATATACTAATTATATAAAAAAATTATATATATTACTTAACAACTTATAAAAATGACAAAATTACTTTTAAAATAACTTGAAGATATTTTGAATTTCATAAAATTAATTATTTCATATCGTTTAAAATTTAAGAGGCTCGATGAATCAATTCCTATCGGGGAGTGTCAAAATTAAGTGTTAATAAATGTCCCTCATTTTACTTGGATTGATGCAAGAAGTTTGAGAAAAATGCAATTGATCAATTCAATTTTGACCGACCACATACTCATCTTTAAGAAAGGGATTTGGTATGGACTTTAGGAATAATGGTTGAACCCCAAAAGTGGATTTCCTACATATCTCAGGCTATATGGGAATTCAGGCAACTTGTAATTCGATACATTTGATTTAATGCACGATTATGAAAGAATTCAAAAGTTATTTCGATATTGAAATGCTAAGGAATAAAATTTAAGAGAGAATGTTGGAATATAGCCGAATTTTAAATATTAAGCCCGCTTACATATCCATCAACTCAAGGAATCAGGTTGTTTGTAGTTCGACTCGATCGGTTGAAATGGAAATCTATTATGCTAGATAATGTTTGGTACTGGAAGAGTGACAAAATAAGTCGAGTATGAAAAGGAGACTTCGAACCTTTTCGTAATGAATGTGGTGCATTTCACATTCATAATTAAGAACTTACACTGACATAATTTCCAAAGCTCTTGGTGCATTATCACTCGGATCGAAAAGTTGCTCCTAGTGAAGATCAAAATTTTTGGAAGCGAAACTTAAACCGGTAAACCTAAAAAAAAAACATGCCTTCTAATAGGGGTGTGGTTTGCTTGTGATAGAAGTCGCTCCTCAGCTCGCGTCCTAAGAGTTTGATACTCTTCTTCAGACTATGTTCCAGTTTGCTGCTAAGAAAAAGTTTCATGTTGTGTTGCATCCTTTTTTATATAGTCCGCACCTGTGATTTGCTTTGAGAACTCATTCTCTTGGGATGTTCTCGAAAAATACTAAGATAAAACTCATTAGTATAAAATGTAATTCAAACAGAGAGACAGCGTCTTTTACCATGTTGTCACTTAGTTGCTCTCCTTGAACATTTGACATCAGTTTCTTTGGGTTTGATGTAAAACAAATAAGGCTCGTGACTTATATTTGCAATATAATCTTCGATGTACTCTTCATTTTATGTCAAAGTAATAAATTATAGAATGATGTAATATGTTGATGGTTCTCTTGATGTCGTTCTTGCAAATGAAAATAATGATGATGATTTTTCATTGGAAAGATGACGGTAGTCCATTGATAGGATAATGTCAATCCATTGATAGGATAATGTTGCTACATGATAGGATGATGATGATGCTCCATCAATAAGATGATGTTGATGTTTTATTGATAGGATAATGATTCTTCATTGATAGGCTAACGATAATAATAGCATGACGATACTACTCCATCAATAGGATTTTGATGTTGATGCTCCATTGATAGAATAATGATGTTAATGCTCCATTGATAGGATAATTATTCCTTATTGATAGGATAACGATAATAATAGGATGTTGATACTTCTCCATCGATAAGAAGATCATGATGCGACTCCACCGATAGGATTATGATGTTGATGCTCCATTGGTAGGATAATGATATGATTCATTGATAGGATAATGTTGATCTATTGATAGGATAATGATAATGAAGATCCATCAGTGGGATGATATTGATCCATTGGTAGGATGATGATAATGATCCATTGGTAGGATGATGAAATGAATATCCGTCGGTGGGATGATGTTGATCCACTGGTAGGATAATGATAAAGATCCATTGGTAGGATAATGCTAATGAATATCCGTCGGTGGGATGATGTTGATTCATTGGTAGGATAATGATAATGATCCATTGATAGGATAATCATGATGAATATCCGTCGGTGGGATGATACTGATCCATTGGTAGGATAATGCTAATGATCCATTCGTAGTATAATGCTAATGAATATCCGTCGGTGGGATGATGGCGATATATAGGTAAGATAGTGATTCTAATCCATTGGTAGGATAATGTTGATAAAGATCTGTCGGTAGGAGGATTACGATCCATTGGTAGGATAGTGATTATGATTCATTGGTAGGATAATGATAATGATCCATTGGTAGGATAATGTTGATCCATTGGTAGGATAATAATGATAACAAAGATATGTCGGTAGGCTGACGACGGAGATGATGATGATGATCCATCGCTAAGGTGATAATAGTGATGATAAAGATCCATCAGTATAATGAAGATGATCCATTGGTAGGATGATGAAGATTGGTCCCTCTATTTTAACTTCAAACATTTGTAAGTTCACTTGTCTTTTTGGGAATTTGAAGGAAGACAATGTTACTCATATCCCAATCCCTTCCTTTTGGAATCAGAAGCATTTAAATTGTTTCCTGCAACCATAGAAAAATTATTAGTTTTAAGTTAACTGATCTGTGTTGATTATTTTGATTTTTTGCTTCTTTTCTTCTTATCTCTGGTTGATTTCTCTTTGTCTCGCTTCTCCGATTGATTGTTCTGATCTCCCTTTTCTTGATAGATAAGACAAAATATTTTATGCAAAACATTTGAAACATATAGAAAAAATCTTTAAAAGATAAGTTTTCAAGAAGAAATATTTGAAAAAGGATCACTATCGAGTGTCATATCAAGTCAAGCTTAAATGAACGACTTAAGGTTGATGCTTCGAGGTTTATCTGGTAACTCGTTGAAAAGATTTTAAAGATTCTTGAAGTTTGGGTGATCTGACTCTTGCAATGTTGCAAATGATTGAAGTTGACTTATGATCTCATAATGGACATAAGGATCATTCGAAGTCACTTCTAAAAATCTGATCATGTTGGAGGTATTCAAAGTTGCCCTAAACTTTTGATGAACCTTATTGAAATTTTTGAGGTTGTCCTTAAAAATTTCTATCCTAGTTAACAGTCTTGGTGTATTTTGAGCCGTTGATGAACGAATCATGAAAGTTTTTAGATCTTCTGAAAAATTGTGTCCCAGTTATGATTATCAACGTAACTTCACTCTTGACTTATTAGAGAGATTTTCTTCTTGAGAATTTCTGAGTCCCTCTCAAAAATTCTGTCCAGCTTCTATTATGAAGAAAAAATTAGAAATCTTATGGTAGATATGGCCTAGCCGTTGTGGCGCCTACGTATCCCGTTGAGATAGGAATCAGGTCAAACGTAGTTCCCCCTCAAGGTTTAACAAAAATAGGAAAACATAAAAGGAAACAAGTGAGGCAGACATAAGCCGCCTACGTATCTCATTCTTGAGAATTCAGGTCAAACATATTTTAGATACAAATGAAACATTGAAAGGGATAAGGGGGTGACCGAGGCCGACACAGGCCACCTACATATCTCATTCTTGAGAATTCAGGTCATACATAGTTCAAGTACAAAGGAAAACAAATTAAGAGGTTTAAAAAGAGGTGACCGAGGCTGACATAGGTCGCCTACGTACCTCATTCTTGAGAATTCAGGTCAGATGTAGTTCATTACAAAGGGATAAATTTGAAGCATAAACGATTACAAACAAGCGAATACAAGGAAAAGATAGAAATCGATCTTTCAAACATGATATCTTTGACAACATTAATATAGATTGATGACTCATGAGATCCAATGTTAATGCTCAACGATTTTATGTCATCAAACAAATGTATTGATATGTTTTCCAAGCAAACTAATGAGTTCTCTTTACAGTATTTTTGTCAGATAGGCACTAATTTTGACTTCTTTGATACATTCATCATTTTCTTGATTCGTTATTCTGATCTCTTCTTTATTCAGTTCATCGTGATTTTCGAACTATCTGAACTCCTCAACCAGGTGTTTGGGTACCATGATCTTCTCATTGTAGTCCTCAAATTCGTCCGCATCTACCCCATTTTGTTTATTCAGCTTATTACATGAAATGACATTGACAGTTTTGAAAATAATCTCATTAAAATCATAGACATATACTATTAGATAGCAAATATAAATCAAGGAAAGCAAATGTTCACAATAAAGGAAGTTTTCGTACGAAATAAGAAAATAAGAACTTTGTCGATAAATCATTTCACTTTTTTTCTCAAAATATTAGGACAAAGATTAAAACATAGTAGGGCAAAAATAGAGTAAAGGATGGTTCTTGATCCTCATTCATAACACCACTAATTTTGAAAATAGCAAAGAAAATTGTCTTTGTCTACCAAGATAGGCAAGGGATCAAGAGCGGAGTGGATGTCCAGTTAGGCGTTTGCTCATTTGGCTCGCTTTCTAGTATGGTTGGTGCCTCAATCATATCTTCAAGTACAATATCACCTTCTTTGAATGCATTCTCGATTCCTTCCCCTAGACCATTTTGCATTGGAAAATACTAGTATGAGTGAGGCAATGATTTTCGAAAAGCTTGATCCATCTTCTACTTGTCTGAGCCTCCTTTGGCACTAAAGCAAAAGCTTGATGAGGGGCTATGATCCCAAATTCAGACTTCTCTCTTTTGGTTGGAGAGGCTATAACTTTATCAAGCTTTTCGAGGTTGGCTGAGATTATAACTTTCTCCACATACAAATGTTCTTCGACTTCAATCTTATTAATAGTCACCCCTCCATGATTCGGCAAGGGGTTACTATTGCCATTAGGAGTAGAAGTTTGAAAGGTAACGACCTTTTGATCTATCGGGTATTGAATCTTATGTTTCAAGTTGATAGAATCCTAATTAATATGCCCATCACCTCCTGAATGGTAAGCACAGTAAGATCGGGTCTATAAAGCTTGGAGTTAACATTGATATTTTTTGGATCAATCGTCTGTATCAGACCACCTGATTTCAATCTCTCAAAAAGTTAAATTCGACTCTCAACCAAAGGAGTAAAGACTCTACAAGATTTCTTCTCAAGATTTCGGCAAGGAGGATTGTAATTATTTTGTGGATGTGGAGGTACTTGACGGTAGTTTGGAGGATTTTGGTGAGTTGGTTCTTGCGTTTGGAAGTTTGGGTATTGTGAAGCCCGGTAGCTAGGAAGGGTGTTTTAATAGTGCAAAGGTGAAGTTTGGTAACTTGACTAGATACTTGAACAGTTAACTGATGGAGCTTGGTAATATGGATGGGTATTTTTGTAATTTGGTGGTGGATTTTGTTAAATAGGGGTGAAATTTGGTAACTCGGTGGTGGAGTTTGATAAACCAATTGGTTATAACAATCTGGATATGAATTTTGCAGAGCTCGAGGATAACCTTTGTAGGGTGAGGATTTTCTAAAGTGTCCTTTTCCATCATATGCGTAGGAAATAGAAGACACGACCTCTTTCTTCTTTGTCAACAATCCTGTAGATTTGGTTGGGGCGATAACGCGAGAAATCTTTTTGGTTTTAAGACCATCTTTGATAGCTTCACCTACCTTGACTATCTCCGCAAATTTTGCTCCAATGAGAAGTATTATCCTGTCATAATACTATAGCTCTTGAATGCGTATGAACACTTCAACGATCTCTTTCTCATACATAGGAGGTCGAACTCGGGCGGCCTCTTTCCTCCACCTATACACATATTCACGATAACTTTAATTGTATTTCTTCTTAATTCTCTCTAACCAATAGCAATCGTGAACGATCTCCACATTGTAGGCAAACTGTTCGACGAAATCTTTAGCTAGTACATTTCAGGTAGACCACTTCTTTATTTCATGGGAGGTAAACCATTCCAACACTTCTCCATTTAAACTTTGGCTAAAGAGCCGCATTAACAAGGTTTCATTGCTATCAACTCCTACAAGTTGGTCACGGCAGGCTTTTAGGTGCGCCAATGGATTCCCTGTTCCTCCAAAAGTGTCAAATTTTGATACTTTAAACCCTTTTGGGAGGTCTAAATTCGGATGGATGTAAAAATCCTCGTAACTCAACCTTTCAACTTCAGGAATATAGTACAACTCCTTCATGGCTATCCTGATCTCTTTTTTCATATTCATCTTGACTGTCTCTTCTTTTGACCTCCATTCTCTCTCATGTCCCTCATAGTGATCAAGCTCGGAACAATTGGCATAAGGTTCATTTGGAATTGGAATTTGAAAAGTAGCATTTTGAGGCAATAGCGGAGCAACTGAGGGATTATTGGTATTTTGAGTGGTTTTGTAATTTTGGGAGAAAGTCTTTAGGTTGGTATTTTGATTTTGGTAATGGGGGAAGGTTTGTGAATTGTTTATATTTTGATTTTGATGGGGAGGGTAAGCTTTCGGATTGGCATTTTAATGAGAAGGGAAGGTTTGGGGGTTCGTATCTTGAGGAGGAGATGGCGTTTGGTAAGAGATGGAGGCATGATGGGGATTTGGGGTGGTTAGGTTGATGATTGAAGGATTTTGAGCGGGGTTAGAGGGTGGGTTCTGAACTCGTTCCGCGCTTGGAGGAAAGTGGAGTGGAGGTCTCCCATCTCCTATAGGGGTTGAAAGCGAAAATTGGATTAGGCAAATCTTGCCTTCTTTGCTTTTCGATCCTCATTTCAGCAATTTCTTACATTAACTGCATAATAAATTCATTTTGATCAGCAATTCATTTTGATCAGCAGTGGCGGGCTGAGCCACTATAACATCATTCAGACAAATTTTGTCATTGTTATCACCCATTACTGCCTTTTCTTTTTGCAAACTTAGATCGAGAAAGGAATCTTTAGAAGCTTTGGATATCTTAAAAGTAAAAGTGTTCGACTAACTTATTAACACAAATTAGTTCTAAATACCTGACAAATGAAAAATAACTCAAAAGGTAAACGTATTAGTGCCTAATGGGCTATAAATAGTACATGACATCACACATAGGTGTAAACACATAAAACTTGCTTCATTCGAAGATAAACTAGCCCATCAAAATAGAAAAATAGCTAAATAGACAAGAATTTGTCTACTTGACTTTGGGATTAGCGAATCAAAAATGTCAACTTGAGTCGATACAAAGTCGACGGTATCTTTCATTATTGTACTTCTGATTTTCGATAGAGATGTAATTCTAATTTCTTTGGACAAGAAAGAATTTCTCAAAAATGGGGACCAAACATTGAAAGGTTGCCTACATATCTCATGAGGGAGAATTCAAATCCTATGTAGTTCAATCCTTGAGCCTTATTCAATTTGAGACAATGAATTTTTTTTTGATAAAAGAGAGTTAGATTTGAAAAGAAAAAAAAAAGAAATTCATTTTTTTTTTTGGAAAACTAAAGACTCGAAGAGTATTTGGATACACTTTTAATAGTGACTTGATATTTGTGCTAGGGTTTCTAAAAATAATTCGAAGAGGGGTGAGCTTTTAATATCACCAAATAAAGAAACATATTCACACAAACAGTTATAACACATAAATAAATATTGCGCGTTCTAAACAGATATGTGACCTTTTTATGACAAGGGTAAGCCTACCGATATGAAGGATGTATACGTCATTTGAAATATTCCATTGCCCCCTAAAAACCCAAATCATACAAATTTAAAGAATAAATTGAATAGAGATACATAATAGGGAAATGAGATACAAAATAATCAGTCCCGCGCAGGGGTACAATCATAATTAAGCTTCCATTGAGCGTTCTTCGATCTTGAACTTCTTTCCATCTCCGAATGTTCACGCTTTTGATTGCTATGATAACTTGATCCTTCTTCAACTCGAACAAACTATTAAACTCTACCCCAAGAGACACTGGTTTGCCAACTAACGTATACATCCTTCAAATTTAAGCACATAAGTTGATCGTCCATTTAGGTCGTGGGCCATTTTGGACTCCAGGTGGTCTCTCTAATGGGCCCAACATGCCTTGTGTGTTAGGTCATCTTAGACCAATGCGCTAAATTCCAGAATTGAGTTTTGCTCTACCCCTAATTGACAAAGAGTTGGTTTAGATAAGACCTCGTTACCCGAGTCGAAAAAACTACTGGGTGAAGTCTAATAAACAATGTTGGATGACCACAAGTCAACTATTCATTTATCACTTCCGAAGAATTTAATTTGTGTTTTTCCTCTGAAGGACAGTCGTGGTAAGCCACATAACCACCTTTTTTCCTAATGCAATCTATTTTCCGTTTGGCGGAATCTAATGCCATGAAATGCAACAGTTCAAAATACAATAAATAAGATAAATAAACAATCAAACACATATATCCAAACAAGTTAATTTTAAGGTTAGAACCAATCAAAACCCCAGCGTAGTCAGTCTGTTTTATTTAAAAGATGACTATTAGATTGGTTATAGAGCAGCCACTTAATTTAAAAGAAAAATTAAGAAAACTATTTTTTCCAAAAGATTAAAATAGAAATCTAATGAAAATATATAAAAAAAAAAGGGGTTCGGGGTTCATATTAATGTTCTAGGAAGGTTTGTAAAACACCTAGAACATCCGCTAACATGCGGTTATCCAACAATTAAATTTTTGGCTAATGTTTTAAAGAAATGTGCATACTTGACTCTATTGCGACAATAAACAAACTTCGACTTGAAATATTTTATTTTTTAGGGGAAGGGAAATAGTATAGGAATATTACTTAAATAAAATTTTTTTCAAAGCGACGTAAGTAGTGAAATAAGTATAACTATTTAATCTTTTTAGAAATTACAAGTAATTAATTCAAAATGATTTGCTTTTGGCGAATTGATTAGGAAAACTTTAAAATTGACTAACACATAAGCAAATAAAAACAATTGAGCAAATATAAAAAAAATAAAAGGAAAATTTTTCAAAACAACAATATTTTAGCATTTAATAAGATCTCATGTCAACACTTTCAATATTTACTTAAAATGTCAATATTTTGATTTGTTATAAGGATGGCTTTTTTATTTATTTATTTTGAAAGAATACAAATCTTTTAAAAGAATGGAGAAAATAAAGGAAGAAGATATCTCATTAGAGTCTTGTCATCTCTCTCTTGTTTATGCAAACGTACTTTCACCATTCTTCTAAAAATTAAATATTCATTTTCAAATAACTCCATTGAAATTGAAGTGAAGCTTTCATTAATTTGCGTCAATTTTATTTGGATAAGAAACTGTTGAATTAATTTGTTGATATTTCAAATTGAATTCCATCGATTTCTTTTAAAGTTCAAGATTATCAGTGAAAATCGGAAAAATGTTAGGTATTATTTAAGTTTTGATTATTTTGTTTTTGGATGAATGTAGTTGGATCTGTGTATGTATTTGACATTTGTATTTTGATTTTGATACAGAATTAGTATGAATACGAAATTTTAATATAAAAAAACTTTTTGTTAACAAACTGAATTTGAGTTTGGCTGTTTATTTTTAGATTTTAAAGAAAATTTTGTATCCATTATAGAAATTGGTATGAGTAAATGGTCATGCTATTATTTTGTAGCTGATTGTTTTGAATACAACAAAATAAAATACAAAATCTACTACACTTGAAATTATAGGACGAATACTTATATAATGAATACATAAATAAAATAGTTTGGTGTATATATGAACAAAAGTTGATGTTTATATTTCATAGCTGGTTCTTTGGAATATTAAATATATTAGGATACAATCAGCAAATAAGAATCTGAAAAAAGACAAAAAAAAATACAATTTAATAACATGCTAATACATGAAATAATTATACAGTCTAAGAACACAAAACAAGAATACAATCTGGAAAAAGATTAAGAAAATACAATTTAATATCATACTAATACACAAAACAAGAATACAATCTGGAAAAGCACAAAAAGAACACAATCTAAGAACATACTAATACACAAGATAATAATACAGTCTGGAAAAATGACAAAAAGAATACAATCTACAATTTGATGATATAAATACAAAACTAATAGACATACAAATAGAATAAATACATAAATATGCTGTATCCCACGAAATTCCAACAAAATTATATTTTGAACTACAAAATTGAATCCAATTCATAGTACGAAAACAAAATGAAGATAAGATTACAGAATTGCTGACATACAATTAGAATGAATACAAAATTTATGTATAAAAACCAATTAAAAACTGTGATAAATACATTGTAGTTTAGTTATGAGTTATATCCAAACATATGTAATTATTTTTTTTACAAAATGGAATATGTATATTTCCAGATTATTTAAAGTTGAAAGGGAAACAAGGGAATACATATACACATAAAGACGAAGAGCCTGTCATTTCATTGTTTGTGTCGTTACTTTTGATTATGTTTATATTCTGTAATTGAGAAAGGTTACATACGGATTAGGTCATGTAGATGCTTAGATCTGCTTTCTTCCGCCTTTCTAGTTGTCGATCCTACGTTATCGATTTGTCCTTGAGTAATACAAAAATCAAAAGACAAAAAAATCGCTAAAAAAGTCAATCACTACATGATATACTTCTTGTAGTCCTCTTTGAGTCCGCCATTAGAGAGAAATTTTGGATTTTTCCTTATCAAAAATCCTAATCGAAAATAGAGGATTCACTTAGCAATTATACAAACAAATATATTAAAAGGTTTTAAAAAATGCAAATCATGAAAATACATAAAAATCAAAAAAAGATACATACCTAAAATCAATGAGATTGTTGTGAATCTTTTTTGGGAGATTTTTATCATTTTCTGAAAATAATCGAAAAAACATCCCATATGAAAGAGAGAGAAACGAGGGAATGGAAATTGAAGAACAATAGAAGAACGGAATTAGATGAGTGAGAAAAAAAATTATTTTGAGATAATTATAAATTGGAGAGAGAACGTTTGTCTGCTGAAAGATATTGTTGGAATTTTTTGCAAGACGTGGGCCTTAACAGAGGAAAATAAGAAATTAGAATTGGATACATTTAATTTGCTATAAAATTAAAATACTGACATTTTTAATAATTATTTTAAAGTGTTATTTTAAATAAATATGTTAAGAATTTTGACTGTTCAGCTAATTTTTCCAAAATAAAATAGAGAGAGTGTTTTTGGTCCAAGTCTGATTTTCTGTCCACCGGGCCAGTACTTGAGCCTAATTTCAATTCTGAATCCAAAGGCCCATTTGCACCTGTCCTAGACTATCATAAAATTTGGATTTTCTTTTGGGCTTTATGCCCAATTTCACCACTCCTAAAACTAGCATATGATTCTAAAAATAAATAGGTCTTTGGCCCAATAATGATACAACACAAAACTTGAATTCGGGAGGGCTTTTAACCCATTTTCATGATTGTATACAGTGTATACCTCTAATGTATATCACTGTATATTCTGCATATTTCGTGTATACTGCTGTATACAGAGTGCATACAGCCTTTAATTTTGTTCCTTCCCGCCTTGTACGTCAATTCCACTTGCTCTTGAACACCGGATGACTGACTCGATACTCGAAAATGCAAAGGAGGAATTGAAAAGAGTATCACATGTAAAGAGAATAAGAAAAACGAAATTAATACGCACTCCCTCAAATACCTTCGATAAATAATAAAGTAAAGCCACAAGAAATATAACCCAATTCATATGCTGGACAGAATATGATAACTTCTAAAAAATTGGTCTTCCAGTTGGCTCCCAAACAACAAAAAGACCAAAAGTATGTTCATTTAAAAAATGTAGAAATCATGACAATATTAAAAAAAAAAAAAAAAACGCATACAGGAAACATATACAAATATAAAATTTTGATGCCTACTTCCTAGCGTGCTTAGACTTTAATAATATTTAAGTTCATATGACATCCTAAGGAACAAACTTTGATAAGGGAAATGAGTTTACAACTTAAAATCTAAAATAGTGACACTATACATGGTTGAATAAATTTCAAGAATGCAATTAAATCAGCTCACATAACCAACTAATCTACCAAGATTAAACTGAAGGTAATCACCCACTAAAACAAACATATTTCGTCAATGAGATCCAATTAACGGGGACAAATTGAGACCCACAATAGTACAATTACTCTAGTAAGCTATGGCAGAATAGATGAGCCGACAGACCGAGCAAAATCAATCTTAAACTATCACATATAGGGACATATCGAGGAGGACGATAAATATTTCGAACAAACATGAACTAAGACATGCCAAGAATGGAAGAGAAAGAAACAAAAGTGGCAACCAAATAAGTAGCAGATATAAACTCTAAGAAAAAAGCAGCTCACACCATATTTCGAACTTAGCAAAATCTTAGGAAAGCACTGTAAAAATGCAGCTACAATTAAGGCATGAACCTCAAGCTATGCACAACAAGAGTAAGCCCAATTCTGTCAAAACTAAACAACAACTGATCATTTTTATATGGTTCAAATCGACAAGAAAACAAGCAAGAAATATACACTTGATTCACACCAGTTTCCAACATAATGCTTGAACAAGTATACATGAAAAACACCTAACAACAAAGAGAGAAATTTAAGGACCGAAATGCCCAAAACCAAACAAATATAACAAGATAGAAAGAGCAGCCATGACTTAATCTCAAAGGCTACATAATACAATATCCAATTTCCATATGAGACGTTTGAGAAATCATCTTTCTTTTGAAGAAGAAATGACTCACAACATCAACACTACGAAATGATTGCCCATTTTGACGTTTTAAGACATTGAAAACAAGGAAATATCGATTCAAACATCGAAAACGAGTACGAGAAAAGGACGACGAAATAAACTCAAAAATAGAGGAATCCAACTACACTTAAATTGCTTAAAGAAATAGGCACTATATCAAACCATCCAGAACTCAATAACAAATAATAGCAAACAAAACAAAAGCACAGCTATAGACATCATGCGGGAACAGAAAAGATGAGGAAAGTATTACAAAGGAGAAAGTGTTACCTTCTTCCGGGCAGCGAACTGAAGAGAAACGAGCAGGGACAAGCTTTTCCACCACACGAATTCCGATTCGAGCAATGAACCAAGAAATCTAAGTAGAAACCGAACGAATAAACCTCCGGAAATGTGGGACTACAGAATCTTTCTAAGTATTTTTCAACGGTAGAAATTGATTCCAAAAACCTTTGGTAAGCTATTTTATAAGTTAATTGTGAATGGCTTCTTGTACCCTTTCTCGATTTTCTTCCTCACTTTTTTCCAACTTTTCCCTAACTTAATATAATCTCTCTCCAACCCCAAACATTGAGAAGAGGGTTTTTTTTATAGAAAAATGAGGGGGGGGGGGGAGCCGCGAACTAGGAAAGAATGTAGTTAATTCAAAATTCAAATGCTCCTAAAAGATAAAATTGAAAGTTGTCCATAGTACAACACTCAACAGAATTGAAAGGCTGGACGCTTGATTTCAGAGAAAGGACGAAGGAGTGACTCGATTTAGACACCTGGATATTCTCCAAATAGCTTTGTACAGAAACGATAAGGAGAGAGGAGAGGGCCACGCGGCTGCCGGATTTTCTCGGTTCTTGCGATTCGGGTCGCGTCTGGTTTGCTTGAAATTTTGGGTGCGCCTCGCTGCTGCTTGAACGGATAGGAAAGAATGTAGTTTAAAATTCAAAATTCAAATGCTCCTAAAAGATAACATTGAAAGTTGTTCATAGTACAACACTCAATTTCAGATAAAGGACAAAGGAGTGACTCGATTTAGACACCTGGATATTCTCCGAATAGCTTTTGTACAGAAACGATAAGGAAAGAGGAGAGGGCCACGCGGCTGCCAGATTTTTTGGATTTAAGACCATCTTTGATAGCTTCACCTACCTTGACTATCTCCGCAAATTTTGCTCCAATGAGAAGTATTATCCTGTCATAATACTATAGCTCTTGAATGCGTATGAACACTTCAACGATCTCTTTCTCATACATAGGAGGTCGAACTCGGGCGGCCTCTTTCCTCCACCTATACACATATTCACGATAACTTTCATTGTATTTCTTCTTAATTCTCTCTAACCAATAGCAATCGTGAACGATCTCCACATTGTAGGCAAACTGTTCGACGAAATCTTTAGCTAGTACATTTCAGGTAGACCACTTCTTTATTTCATGGGAGGTAAACCATTCCAACACTTCTCCATTTAAACTTTGGCTAAAGAGCCGCATTAACAAGGTTTCATTGCTATCAACTCCTACAAGTTGGTCACGGCAGGCTTTTAGGTGCGCCAATGGATTCCCTGTTCCTCCAAAAGTGTCAAATTTTGATACTTTAAACCCTTTTGGGAGGTCTAAATTCGGATGGATGTAAAAATCCTCGTAACTCAACCTTTCAACTTTAGGAATATAGTACAACTCCTTCATGGCTATCCTGATCTCTTTTTTCATATTCATCTTGACTGTCTCTTCTTTTGACCTCCATTCTCTCTCATGTCCCTCATAGTGATCAAGCTCGGAACAATTGGCATAAGGTTCATTTGGAATTGGAATTTGAAAAGTAGCATTTTGAGGCAATAGCGGAGCAACTGAGGGATTATTGGTATTTTGAGTGGTTTTGTAATTTTGGGAGAAAGTCTTTAGGTTGGTATTTTGATTTTGGTAATGGGGGAAGGTTTGTGAATTGTTTATATTTTGATTTTGATGGGGAGGGTAAGCTTTCGGATTGGCGTTTTAATGAGGAGGGAAGGTTTGGGGGTTCGTATCTTGAGGAGGAGATGGCGTTTGGTAAGAGATGGAGGCATGATGGGGATTTGGGGTGGTTAGGTTGATGATTGAAGGATTTTGAGCGGGGTTAGAGGGTGGGTTCTGAACTCGTTCCGCGCTTGGAGGAAAGTGGAGTGGAGGTCTCCCATCTCCTATAGGGGTTGAAAGCGAAAATTGGATTAGGCAAATCTTGCCTTCTTTGCTTTTCGATCCTCATTTCAGCAATTTCTTACATTAACTGCATAATAAATTCATTTTGATCAGCAATTCATTTTGATCAGCAGTGGCGGGCTGAGCCACTATAACATCATTCAGACAAATTTTGTCATTGTTATCACCCATTACTGCCTTTTCTTTTTGCAAACTTAGATCGAGAAAGGAATCTTTAGAAGCTTTGGATATCTTAAAAGTAAAAGTGTTCGACTAACTTATTAACACAAATTAGTTCTAAATACCTGACAAATGAAAAATAACTCAAAAGGTAAACGTATTAGTGCCTAATGGGCTATAAATAGTACATGACATCACACATAGGTGTAAACACATAAAACTTGCTTCATTCGAAGATAAACTAGCCCATCGAAATAGAAAAATAGCTAAATAGACAAGAATTTGTCTACTTGACTTTGGGATTAGCGAATCAAAAATGTCAACTTGAGTCGATACAAAGTCGACGGTATCTTTCATTATTGTACTTCTGATTTTCGATAGAGATGTAATTGTAATTTCTTTGGACAAGAAAGAATTTCTCAAAAATGGGGACCAAACATTGAAAGGTTGCCTACATATCTCATGAGGGAGAATTCAAATCCTATGTAGTTCAATCCTTGAGCCTTATTCAATTTGAGACAATGAATTTTTTTTTGATAAAAGAGAGTTAGATTTGAAAAGAAAAAAAAAAGAAATTCGTTTTTTTTTTTGGAAAACTAAAGACTCGAAGAGTATTTGGATACACTTTTAATAGTGACTTGATATTTGTGCTAGGGTTTCTAAAAATAATTCGAAGAGGGGTGAGCTTTTAATATCACCAAATAAAGAAACATATTCACACAAACAGTTATAACACATAAATAAATATTGCGCGTTCTAAACAGATATGTGACCTTTTTATGACAAGGGTAAGCCTACCGATATGAAGGATGTATACGTCATTTGAAATATTCCATTGCCCCCTAAAAACCCAAATCATACAAATTTAAAGAATAAATTGAATAGAGATACATAATAGGGAAATGAGATACAAAATAATCAGTCCCGCGCAGGGGTACAATCATAAATTAAGCTTCCATTGAGCGTTCTTCGATCTTGAACTTCTTTCCATCTCCGAATGTTCACGCTTTTGATTGCTATGATAACTTGATCCTTCTTCAACTCGAACAAACTATTAAACTCTACCCCAAGAGACACTGGTTTGCCAACTAACGTATACATCCTTCAAATTTAAGCACATAAGTTGATCGTCCATTTAGGTCGTGGGCCATTTTGGACTCCAGGTGGTCTCTCTAATGGGCCCAACATGCCTTGTGTGTTAGGTCATCTTAGACCAATGCGCTAAATTCCAGAATTGAGTTTTGCTCTACCCCTAATTGACAAAGAGTTGGTTTAGATAAGACCTCGTTACCCGAGTCGGACAAACTACTGGGTGAAGTCTAATAAACAATGTTGGATGACCACAAGTCAACTATTCATTTATCACTTCCGAATAATTTAATTTGTGTTTTTCCTCTGAAGGACAGTCGTGGTAAGCCACATAACCACCTTTTTTCCTAATGCAATCTATTTTCCGTTTGGCGGAATCTAATGCCATGAAATGCAACAGTTCAAAATACAATAAATAAGATAAATAAACAATCAAACACATATATCCAAACAAGTTAATTTTAAGGTTAGAACCAATCAAAACCCCAGCGTAGTCAGTCTGTTTTATTTAAAAGATGACTATTAGATTGGTTATAGAGCAGCCACTTAATTTAAAAGAAAAATTAAGAAAACTATTTTTTCCAAAAGATTAAAATAGAAATCTAATGAAAATATATAAAAAAAAAAAAGGGGTTCGGGGTTCATATTAATGTTCTAGGAAGGTTTGTAAAACACCTAGAACATCCGCTAACATGCGGTTATCCAACAATTAAATTTTTGGCTAATGTTTTAAAGAAATATGCATACTTGACTCTATTGCGACAATAAACAAACTTCGACTTGAAATATTTTATTTTTTAGGGGAAGGGAAATAGTATAGGAATTTACTTAAATAAAATATTTTTCAAAGCGACGTAAGTAGTGAAATAAGTATAACTATTTAATCTTTTTAGAAATTACAAGTAATTAATTCAAAATGATTTGCTTTTGGCGAATTGATTAGGAAAACTTTAAAATTGACTAACACATAAGCAAATAAAAACAATTGAGCAAATATAAAAAAAATAAAAGGAAAATTTTTCAAAACAACAATATTTTAGCATTTAATAAGATCTCATGTCAACACTTTCAATATTTACTTAAAATGTCAATATTTTGATTTGTTATAAGGATGCCTTTTTTATTTATTTATTTTGAAAGAATACAAATCTTTTAAAAGAATGGAGAAAATAAAGGAAGAAGATATCTCATTAGAGTCTTGTCATCTCTCTCTTGTTTATGCAAACGTACTTTCACCATTCTTCTAAAAAATTAAATATTCATTTTCAAATAACTCCATTGAAATTGAAGTGAAGCTTTCATTAATTTGCGTCAATTTTATTTGGATAAGAAACTGTTCAATTAATTTGTTGATATTTCAAATTGAATTCCATCGATTTCTTTTAAAGTTCAAGATTATCAGTGAAAATCGGAAAAATGTTAGGTATTATTTAAGTTTTGATTATTTTGTTTTTGGATGAATGTAGTTGGATCTGTGTATGTATTTGACATTTGTATTTTGATTTTGATACAGAATTAGTATGAATACGAAATTTTAATATAAAAAAACTTTTTGTTAACAAACTGAATTTGAGTTTGGCTGTTTATTTTTAGATTTTAAAGAAAATTTTGTATCCATTATAGAAATTGGTATGAGTAAATGGTCATGCTATTATTTTGTAGCTGATTGTTTTGAATACAACAAAATAAAATACAAAATCTACTACACTTGAAATTATAGGACGAATACTTATATAATGAATACATAAATAAAATAGTTTGGTGTATATATGAACAAAAGTTGATGTTTATATTTCATAGCTGGTTCTTTGGAATATTAAATATATTAGGATACAATCAGCAAATAAGAATCTGAAAAAAGACAAAAAAAAATACAATTTAATAACATGCTAATACATGAAATAATTATACAGTCTAAGAACACAAAACAAGAATACAATCTGGAAAAAGATTAAGAAAATACAATTTAATATCATACTAATACACAAAACAAGAATACAATCTGGAAAAGCACAAAAAGAACACAATCTAAGAACATACTAATACACAAGATAATAATACAGTCTGGAAAAATGACAAAAAGAATACAATCTACAATTTGATGATATAAATACAAAACTAATAGACATACAAATAGAATAAATACATAAATATGCTGTATCCCACGGAATTCCAACAAAATTATATTTTGAACTACAAAATTGAATCCAATTCATAGTACGAAAACAAAATGAAGATAAGATTACAGAATTGATGACATACAATTAGAATGAATACAAAATTTATGTATAAAAACCAATTAAAAACTGTGATAAATACATTGTAGTTTAGTTATGAGTTATATCCAAACATATGTAATTATTTTTTTTACAAAATGGAATATGTATATTTCCAGATTATTTAAAGTTGAAAGGGAAACAAGGGAATACATATACACATAAAGACGAAGAGCCTGTCATTTCATTGTTTGTGTCGTTACTTTTGATTATGTTTATATTCTGTAATTGAGAAAGGTTACATACGGATTAGGTCATGTAGATGCTTAGATCTGCTTTCTTCCGCCTTTCTAGTTGTCGATCCTACGTTATCGATTTGTCCTTGAGTAATACAAAAATCAAAAGACAAAAAAATCGCTAAAAAAGTCAATCACTACATGATATACTTCTTGTAGTCCTCTTTGAGTCCGCCATTAGAGAGAAATTTTGGATTTTTCCTTATCAAAAATCCTAATCGAAAATAGAGGATTCACTTAGCAATTATACAAACAAATATATTAAAAGGTTTTAAAAAATGCAAATCATGAAAATACATAAAAATCAAAAAAAGATACATACCTAAAATCAATGAGATTGTTGTGAATCTTTTTTGGGAGATTTTTATCATTTTCTGAAAATAATCGAAAAAACATCCCATATGAAAGAGAGAGAAACGAGGGAATGGAAATTGAAGAACAATAGAAGAACGGAATTAGATGAGTGAGAAAAAAAATTATTTTGAGATAATTATAAATTGGAGAGAGAACGTTTGTCTGCTGAAAGATATTGTTGGAATTTTTTGCAAGACGTGGGCCTTAACAGAGGAAAATAAGAAATTAGAATTGGATACATTTAATTTGCTATAAAATTAAAATACTGACCTTTTTAATAATTATTTTAAAGTGTTATTTTAAATAAATATGTTAAGAATTTTGACTGTTCAGCTAATTTTTCCAAAATAAAATAGAGAGAGTGTTTTTGGTCCAAGTCTGATTTTCTGTCCACCGGGCCAGTACTTGAGCCTAATTTCAATTCTGAATCCAAAGGCCCATTTGCACCTGTCCTAGACTATCATAAAATTTGGATTTTCTTTTGGGCTTTATGCCCAATTTCACCACTCCTAAAACTAGCATATGATTCTAAAAATAAATAGGTCTTTGGCCCAATAATGATACAACACAAAACTTGAATTCGGGAGGGCTTTTAACCCATTTTCATGATTGTATACAGTGTATACCTCTAATGTATATCACTGTATATTCTGCATATTTCGTGTATACTGCTGTATACAGAGTGCATACAGCCTTTAATTTTGTTCCTTCCCGCCTTGTACGTCAATTCCACTTGCTCTTGAACACCGGATGACTGACTCGATACTCGAAAATGCAAAGGAGGAATTGAAAAGAGTATCACATGTAAAGAGAATAAGAAAAACGAAATTAATACGCACTCCCTCAAATACCTTCGATAAATAATAAAGTAAAGCCACAAGAAATATAACCCAATTCATATGCTGGACAGAATATGATAACTTCTAAAAAATTGGTCTTCCAGTTGGCTCCCAAACAACAAAAAGACCAAAAGTATGTTCATTTAAAAAATGTAGAAATCATGACAATATTAAAAAAAAAAAAAAAAACGCATACAGGAAACATATACAAATATAAAATTTTGATGCCTACTTCCTAGCGTGCTTAGACTTTAATAATATTTAAGTTCATATGACATCCTAAGAAACAAACTTTGATAAGGGAAATGAGTTTACAACTTAAAATCTAAAATAGTGACACTATACATGGTTGAATAAATTTCAAGAATGCAATTAAATCAGCTCACATAACCAACTAATCTACCAAGATTAAACTGAAGGTAATCACCCACTAAAACAAACATATTTCGTCAATGAGATCCAATTAACGGGGACAAATTGAGACCCACAATAGTACAATTACTCTAGTAAGCTATGGCAGAATAGATGAGCCGACAGACCGAGCAAAATCAATCTTAAACTATCACATATAGGGACATATCGAGGAGGACGATAAATATTTCGAACAAACATGAACTAAGACATGCCAAGAATGGAAGAGAAAGAAACAAAAGTGGCAACCAAATAAGTAGCAGATATAAACTCTAAGAAAAAAGCAGCTCACACCATATTTCGAACTTAGCAAAATCTTAGGAAAGCACTGTAAAAATGCAGCTACAATTAAGGCATGAACCTCAAGCTATGCACAACAAGAGTAAGCCCAATTCTGTCAAAACTAAACAACAACTGATCATTTTTATATGGTTCAAATCGACAAGAAAACAAGCAAGAAATATACACTTGATTCACACCAGTTTCCAACATAATGCTTGAACAAGTATACATGAAAAACACCTAACAACAAAGAGAGAAATTTAAGGACCGAAATGCCCAAAACCAAACAAATATAACAAGATAGAAAGAGCAGCCATGACTTAATCTCAAAGGCTACATAATACAATATCCAATTTCCATATGAGACGTTTGAGAAATCATCTTTCTTTTGAAGAAGAAATGACTCACAACATCAACACTACGAAATGATTGCCCATTTTGACGTTTTAAGACATTGAAAACAAGGAAATATCGATTCAAACATCGAAAACGAGTACGAGAAAAGGACGACGAAATAAACTCAAAAACAGAGGAATCCAACTACACTTAAATTGCTTAAAGAAATAGGCACTATATCAAACCATCCAGAACTCAATAACAAATAATAGCAAACAAAACAAAAGCACAGCTATAGACATCATGCGGGAACAGAAAAGATGAGGAAAGTATTACAAAGGAGAAAGTGTTACCTTCTTCCGGGCAGCGAACTGAAGAGAAACGAGCAGGGACAAGCTTTTCCACCACACGAATTCCGATTCGAGCAATGAACCAAGAAATCTAAGTAGAAACCGAACGAATAAACCTCCGGAAATGTGGGACTACAGAATCTTTCTAAGTATTTTTCAACGGTAGAAATTGATTCCAAAAACCTTTGGTAAGCTATTTTATAAGTTAATTGTGAATGGCTTCTTGTACCCTTTCTCGATTTTCTTCCTCACTTTTTTCCAACTTTTCCCTAACTTAATATAATCTCTCTCCAACCCCAAACATTGAGAAGAGGGTTTTTTTTATAGAAAAATGGGGGGGGGGGGGGAGCCGCGAACTAGGAAAGAATGTAGTTAATTCAAAATTCAAATGCTCCTAAAAGATAAAATTGAAAGTTGTCCATAGTACAACACTCAACAGAATTGAAAGGCTGGACGCTTGATTTCAGAGAAAGGACGAAGGAGTGACTCGATTTAGACACCTGGATATTCTCCAAATAGCTTTGTACAGAAACGATAAGGAGAGAGGAGAGGGCCACGCGGCTGCCGGATTTTCTCGGTTCTTGCGATTCGGGTCGCGTCTGGTTTGCTTGAAATTTTGGGTGCGCCTCGCTGCTGCTTGAACGGATAGGAAAGAATGTAGTTTAAAATTCAAAATTCAAATGCTCCTAAAAGATAACATTGAAAGTTGTTCATAGTACAACACTCAATTTCAGATAAAGGACAAAGGAGTGACTCGATTTAGACACCTGGATATTCTCCGAATAGCTTTTGTACAGAAACGATAAGGAAAGAGGAGAGGGCCACGCGGCTGCCAGATTTTTTGGATTTAAGACCATCTTTGATAGCTTCACCTACCTTGACTATCTCCGCAAATTTTGCTCCAATGAGAAGTATTATCCTGTCATAATACTATAGCTCTTGAATGCGTATGAACACTTCAACGATCTCTTTCTCATACATAGGAGGTCGAACTCGGGCGGCCTCTTTCCTCCACCTATACACATATTCACGATAACTTTCATTGTATTTCTTCTTAATTCTCTCTAACCAATAGCAATCGTGAACGATCTCCACATTGTAGGCAAACTGTTCGACGAAATCTTTAGCTAGTACATTTCAGGTAGACCACTTCTTTATTTCATGGGAGGTAAACCATTCCAACACTTCTCCATTTAAACTTTGGCTAAAGAGCCGCATTAACAAGGTTTCATTGCTATCAACTCCTACAAGTTGGTCACGGCAGGCTTTTAGGTGCGCCAATGGATTCCCTGTTCCTCCAAAAGTGTCAAATTTTGATACTTTAAACCCTTTTGGGAGGTCTAAATTCGGATGGATGTAAAAATCCTCGTAACTCAACCTTTCAACTTTAGGAATATAGTACAACTCCTTCATGGCTATCCTGATCTCTTTTTTCATATTCATCTTGACTGTCTCTTCTTTTGACCTCCATTCTCTCTCATGTCCCTCATAGTGATCAAGCTCGGAACAATTGGCATAAGGTTCATTTGGAATTGGAATTTGAAAAGTAGCATTTTGAGGCAATAGCGGAGCAACTGAGGGATTATTGGTATTTTGAGTGCTTTTGTAATTTTGGGAGAAAGTCTTTAGGTTGGTATTTTGATTTTGGTAATGGGGGAAGGTTTGTGAATTGTTTATATTTTGATTTTGATGGGGAGGGTAAGCTTTCGGATTGGCGTTTTAATGAGGAGGGAAGGTTTGGGGGTTCGTATCTTGAGGAGGAGATGGCGTTTGGTAAGAGATGGAGGCATGATGGGGATTTGGGGTGGTTAGGTTGATGATTGAAGGATTTTGAGCGGGGTTAGAGGGTGGGTTCTGAACTCGTTCCGCGCTTGGAGGAAAGTGGAGTGGAGGTCTCCCATCTCCTATAGGGGTTGAAAGCGAAAATTGGATTAGGCAAATCTTGCCTTCTTTGCTTTTCGATCCTCATTTCAGCAATTTCTTACATTAACTGCATAATAAATTCATTTTGATCAGCAATTCATTTTGATCAGCAGTGGCGGGCTGAGCCACTATAACATCATTCAGACAAATTTTGTCATTGTTATCACCCATTACTGCCTTTTCTTTTTGCAAACTTAGATCGAGAAAGGAATCTTTAGAAGCTTTGGATATCTTAAAAGTAAAAGTGTTCGACTAACTTATTAACACAAATTAGTTCTAAATACCTGACAAATGAAAAATAACTCAAAAGGTAAACGTATTAGTGCCTAATGGGCTATAAATAGTACATGACATCACACATAGGTGTAAACACATAAAACTTGCTTCATTCGAAGATAAACTAGCCCATCGAAATAGAAAAATAGCTAAATAGACAAGAATTTGTCTACTTGACTTTGGGATTAGCGAATCAAAAATGTCAACTTGAGTCGATACAAAGTCGACGGTATCTTTCATTATTGTACTTCTGATTTTCGATAGAGATGTAATTGTAATTTCTTTGGACAAGAAAGAATTTCTCAAAAATGGGGACCAAACATTGAAAGGTTGCCTACATATCTCATGAGGGAGAATTCAAATCCTATGTAGTTCAATCCTTGAGCCTTATTCAATTTGAGACAATGAATTTTTTTTTGATAAAAGAGAGTTAGATTTGAAAAGAAAAAAAAAAGAAATTCGTTTTTTTTTTTGGAAAACTAAAGACTCGAAGAGTATTTGGATACACTTTTAATAGTGACTTGATATTTGTGCTAGGGTTTCTAAAAATAATTCGAAGAGGGGTGAGCTTTTAATATCACCAAATAAAGAAACATATTCACACAAACAGTTATAACACATAAATAAATATTGCGCGTTCTAAACAGATATGTGACCTTTTTATGACAAGGGTAAGCCTACCGATATGAAGGATGTATACGTCATTTGAAATATTCCATTGCCCCCTAAAAACCCAAATCATACAAATTTAAAGAATAAATTGAATAGAGATACATAATAGGGAAATGAGATACAAAATAATCAGTCCCGCGCAGGGGTACAATCATAAATTAAGCTTCCATTGAGCGTTCTTCGATCTTGAACTTCTTTCCATCTCCGAATGTTCACGCTTTTGATTGCTATGATAACTTGATCCTTCTTCAACTCGAACAAACTATTAAACTCTACCCCAAGAGACACTGGTTTGCCAACTAACGTATACATCCTTCAAATTTAAGCACATAAGTTGATCGTCCATTTAGGTCGTGGGCCATTTTGGACTCCAGGTGGTCTCTCTAATGGGCCCAACATGCCTTGTGTGTTAGGTCATCTTAGACCAATGCGCTAAATTCCAGAATTGAGTTTTGCTCTACCCCTAATTGACAAAGAGTTGGTTTAGATAAGACCTCGTTACCCGAGTCGGACAAACTACTGGGTGAAGTCTAATAAACAATGTTGGATGACCACAAGTCAACTATTCATTTATCACTTCCGAATAATTTAATTTGTGTTTTTCCTCTGAAGGACAGTCGTGGTAAGCCACATAACCACCTTTTTTCCTAATGCAATCTATTTTCCGTTTGGCGGAATCTAATGCCATGAAATGCAACAGTTCAAAATACAATAAATAAGATAAATAAACAATCAAACACATATATCCAAACAAGTTAATTTTAAGGTTAGAACCAATCAAAACCCCAGCGTAGTCAGTCTGTTTTATTTAAAAGATGACTATTAGATTGGTTATAGAGCAGCCACTTAATTTAAAAGAAAAATTAAGAAAACTATTTTTTCCAAAAGATTAAAATAGAAATCTAATGAAAATATATAAAAAAAAAAGGGGTTCGGGGTTCATATTAATGTTCTAGGAAGGTTTGTAAAATACCTAGAACATCCGCTAACATGCGGTTATCCAACAATTAAATTTTTGGCTAATGTTTTAAAGAAATATGCATACTTGACTCTATTGCGACAATAAACAAACTTCGACTTGAAATATTTTATTTTTTAGGGGAAGGGAAATAGTATAGGAATTTACTTAAATAAAATATTTTTCAAAGCGACGTAAGTAGTGAAATAAGTATAACTATTTAATCTTTTTAGAAATTACAAGTAATTAATTCAAAATGATTTGCTTTTGGCGAATTGATTAGGAAAACTTTAAAATTGACTAACACATAAGCAAATAAAAACAATTGAGCAAATATAAAAAAAATAAAAGGAAAATTTTTCAAAACAACAATATTTTAGCATTTAATAAGATCTCATGTCAACACTTTCAATATTTACTTAAAATGTCAATATTTTGATTTGTTATAAGGATGCCTTTTTTATTTATTTATTTTGAAAGAATACAAATCTTTTAAAAGAATGGAGAAAATAAAGGAAGAAGATATCTCATTAGAGTCTTGTCATCTCTCTCTTGTTTATGCAAACGTACTTTCACCATTCTTCTAAAAAATTAAATATTCATTTTCAAATAACTCCATTGAAATTGAAGTGAAGCTTTCATTAATTTGCGTCAATTTTATTTGGATAAGAAACTGTTGAATTAATTTGTTGATATTTCAAATTGAATTCCATCGATTTCTTTTAAAGTTCAAGATTATCAGTGAAAATCGGAAAAATGTTAGGTATTATTTAAGTTTTGATTATTTTGTTTTTGGATGAATGTAGTTGGATCTGTGTATGTATTTGACATTTGTATTTTGATTTTGATACAGAATTAGTATGAATACGAAATTTTAATATAAAAAAACTTTTTGTTAACAAACTGAATTTGAGTTTGGCTGTTTATTTTTAGATTTTAAAGAAAATTTTGTATCCATTATAGAAATTGGTATGAGTAAATGGTCATGCTATTATTTTGTAGCTGATTGTTTTGAATACAACAAAATAAAATACAAAATCTACTACACTTGAAATTATAGGACGAATACTTATATAATGAATACATAAATAAAATAGTTTGGTGTATATGAACAAAAGTTGATGTTTATATTTCATAGCTGGTTCTTTGGAATATTAAATATATTAGGATACAATCAGCAAATAAGAATCTGAAAAAAGACAAAAAAAAATACAATTTAATAACATGCTAATACATGAAATAATTATACAGTCTAAGAACACAAAACAAGAATACAATCTGGAAAAAGATTAAGAAAATACAATTTAATATCATACTAATACACAAAACAAGAATACAATCTGGAAAAGCACAAAAAGAACACAATCTAAGAACATACTAATACACAAGATAATAATACAGTCTGGAAAAATGACAAAAAGAATACAATCTACAATTTGATGATATAAATACAAAACTAATAGACATACAAATAGAATAAATACATAAATATGCTGTATCCCACGGAATACCAACAAAATTATATTTTGAACTACAAAATTGAATCCAATTCATAGTACGAAAACAAAATGAAGATAAGATTACAGAATTGATGACATACAATTAGAATGAATACAAAATTTATGTATAAAAACCAATTAAAAACTGTGATAAATACATTGTAGTTTAGTTATGAGTTATATCCAAACATATGTAATTATTTTTTTTACAAAATGGAATATGTATATTTCCAGATTATTTAAAGTTGAAAGGGAAACAAGGGAATACATATACACATAAAGACGAAGAGCCTGTCATTTCATTGTTTGTGTCGTTACTTTTGATTATGTTTATATTCTGTAATTGAGAAAGGTTACATACGGATTAGGTCATGTAGATGCTTAGATCTGCTTTCTTCCGCCTTTCTAGTTGTCGATCCTACGTTATCGATTTGTCCTTGAGTAATACAAAAATCAAAAGACAAAAAAATCGCTAAAAAAGTCAATCACTACATGATATACTTCTTGTAGTCCTCTTTGAGTCCGCCATTAGAGAGAAATTTTGGATTTTTCCTTATCAAAAATCCTAATCGAAAATAGAGGATTCACTTAGCAATTATACAAACAAATATATTAAAAGGTTTTAAAAAATGCAAATCATGAAAATACATAAAAATCAAAAAAAGATACATACCTAAAATCAATGAGATTGTTGTGAATCTTTTTTGGGAGATTTTTATCATTTTCTGAAAATAATCGAAAAAACATCCCATATGAAAGAGAGAGAAACGAGGGAATGGAAATTGAAGAACAATAGAAGAACGGAATTTGATGAGTGAGAAAAAAAATTATTTTGAGATAATTATAAATTGGAGAGAGAACGTTTGTCTGCTGAAAGATATTGTTGGAATTTTTTGCAAGACGTGGGCCTTAACAGAGGAAAATAAGAAATTAGAATTGGATACATTTAATTTGCTATAAAATTAAAATACTGACCTTTTTAATAATTATTTTAAAGTGTTATTTTAAATAAATATGTTAAGAATTTTGACTGTTCAGCTAATTTTTCCAAAATAAAATAGAGAGAGTGTTTTTGGTCCAAGTCTGATTTTCTGTCCACCGGGCCAGTACTTGAGCCTAATTTCAATTCTGAATCCAAAGGCCCATTTGCACCTGTCCTAGACTATCATAAAATTTGGATTTTCTTTTGGGCTTTATGCCCAATTTCACCACTCCTAAAACTAGCATATGATTCTAAAAATAAATAGGTCTTTGGCCCAATAATGATACAACACAAAACTTGAATTCGGGAGGGCTTTTAACCCATTTTCATGATTGTATACAGTGTATACCTCTAATGTATATCACTGTATATTCTGCATATTTCGTGTATACTGCTGTATACAGAGTGCATACAGCCTTTAATTTTGTTCCTTCCCGCCTTGTACGTCAATTCCACTTGCTCTTGAACACCGGATGACTGACTCGATACTCGAAAATGCAAAGGAGGAATTGAAAAGAGTATCACATGTAAAGAGAATAAGAAAAACGAAATTAATACGCACTCCCTCAAATACCTTCGATAAATAATAAAGTAAAGCCACAAGAAATATAACCCAATTCATATGCTGGACAGAATATGATAACTTCTAAAAAATTGGTCTTCCAGTTGGCTCCCAAACAACAAAAAGACCAAAAGTATGTTCATTTAAAAAATGTAGAAATCATGACAATATTAAAAAAAAAAAAAAAAACGCATACAGGAAACATATACAAATATAAAATTTTGATGCCTACTTCCTAGCGTGCTTAGACTTTAATAATATTTAAGTTCATATGACATCCTAAGGAACAAACTTTGATAAGGGAAATGAGTTTACAACTTAAAATCTAAAATAGTGACACTATACATGGTTGAATAAATTTCAAGAATGCAATTAAATCAGCTCACATAACCAACTAATCTACCAAGATTAAACTGAAGGTAATCACCCACTAAAACAAACATATTTCGTCAATGAGATCCAATTAACGGGGACAAATTGAGACCCACAATAGTACAATTACTCTAGTAAGCTATGGCAGAATAGATGAGCCGACAGACCGAGCAAAATCAATCTTAAACTATCACATATAGGGACATATCGAGGAGGACGATAAATATTTCGAACAAACATGAACTAAGACATGCCAAGAATGGAAGAGAAAGAAACAAAAGTGGCAACCAAATAAGTAGCAGATATAAACTCTAAGAAAAAAGCAGCTCACACCATATTTCGAACTTAGCAAAATCTTAGGAAAGCACTGTAAAAATGCAGCTACAATTAAGGCATGAACCTCAAGCTATGCACAACAAGAGTAAGCCCAATTCTGTCAAAACTAAACAACAACTGATCATTTTTATATGGTTCAAATCGACAAGAAAACAAGCAAGAAATATACACTTGATTCACACCAGTTTCCAACATAATGCTTGAACAAGTATACATGAAAAACACCTAACAACAAAGAGAGAAATTTAAGGACCGAAATGCCCAAAACCAAACAAATATAACAAGATAGAAAGAGCAGCCATGACTTAATCTCAAAGGCTACATAATACAATATCCAATTTCCATATGAGACGTTTGAGAAATCATCTTTCTTTTGAAGAAGAAATGACTCACAACATCAACACTACGAAATGATTGCCCATTTTGACGTTTTAAGACATTGAAAACAAGGAAATATCGATTCAAACATCGAAAATGAGTACGAGAAAAGGACAACGAAATAAACTCAAAAACAGAGGAATCCAACTACACTTAAATTGCTTAAAGAAATAGGCACTATATCAAACCATCCAGAACTCAATAACAAATAATAGCAAACAAAACAAAAGCACAGCTATAGACATCATGCGGGAACAGAAAAGATGAGGAAAGTATTACAAAGGAGAAAGTGTTACCTTCTTCCGGGCAGCGAACTGAAGAGAAACGAGCAGGGACAAGCTTTTCCACCACACGAATTCCGATTCGAGCAATGAACCAAGAAATCTAAGTAGAAACCGAACGAATAAACCTCCGGAAATGTGGGACTACAGAATCTTTCTAAGTATTTTTCAACGGTAGAAATTGATTCCAAAAACCTTTGGTAAGCTATTTTATAAGTTAATTGTGAATGGCTTCTTGTACCCTTTCTCGATTTTCTTCCTCACTTTTTTCCAACTTTTCCCTAACTTAATATAATCTCTCTCCAACCCCAAACATTGAGAAGAGGGGTTTTTTTATAGAAAAATGAGGGGGGGGGGGGAGCCGCGAACTAGGAAAGAATGTAGTTAATTCAAAATTCAAATGCTCCTAAAAGATAAAATTGAAAGTTGTCCATAGTACAACACTCAACAGAATTGAAAGGCTGGACGCTTGATTTCAGAGAAAGGACGAAGGAGTGACTCGATTTAGACACCTGGATATTCTCCAAATAGCTTTGTACAGAAACGATAAGGAGAGAGGAGAGGGCCACGCGGCTGCCGGATTTTCTCGGTTCTTGCGATTCGGGTCGCGTCTGGTTTGCTGGAAATTTTGGGTGCGTCTCGCTGCTGCTTGAACGGATAGGAAAGAATGTAGTTTAAAATTCAAAATTCAAATGCTCCTAAAAGATAAAATTGAAAGTGTTCATAGTACAACACTCAATTTCAGATAAAGGACAAAGGAGTGACTCGATTTAGACACCTGGATATTCTCCGAATAGCTTTTGTACAGAAACGATAAGGAAAGAGGAGAGGGCCACGCGGCTGCCAGATTTTTTGGATTCGGGTCTCGCGAGTCGCGTCTGGTTTGCTGGAAATTTTGGGTGCGTCTCGCTGCTGCTCGCGTGAAAGAAGAAGAAAAATAAGAACGCTACAAGGTCAGGTCGGGTCATTTTGTTTGGCCTGTTGTACGTTTTGAATTGGAATTGTGGGCTTGGTTATACGTATTTTAATGGGTTGTATTGTTGCTGCTGAGTCTTTGGGGAATTGTTTGGGTTGGAAGTATCGGGCCTGATTTAAATAGGCCCAAAATGGGTTTGAAAATGGGTTTAAGGTGAGGTTAAAGTGGTTAGATCCTGGAGTTTAAGAAAATTGAGTTAAGTTAACAAATTCGACTAAACTCTAAATAAGACGAATTAATATTAATTAATACAAGCTTCTTAATCTTAACAAAATGAAATAATCAACTCAATTGTAAACTAATGATTCAAAATTACAATCATAATTTAAACTAAACTAATTTAACAAAATACTTACTAAAATTAAAATCTTTTTAAGATTATTTTCAAAATGTTTATAAAATATACTAATTATATAATACCTATATACTACTTAAAAACTTATAAAAATGACAAAATTACTTTAAAAATAACTTGAAGATATTTTGAATTTCATAATATCAATTATTTTATGTCGTTTGAAATTTAAGAGGCTCGATGAATCAATTCCTATCGGGGAGTGTCAAAATTGGGTGTCAACAACTGTCTCTATTTTTTTTTACAAAAGTTACATTGGGGCTTGCCTTCGTGCCAACATTTTCCTGCATTGTAATTATTTCTTTTGCAAATTTTACCAAAAAAAAAAAAATTACTTTTCTCACCTTTTTTTTCAACCTTCTTAAAAGAATCATCATGATCCTGCCTCTTTTTGGATTTTAATTCTTCCTTTGTTGATTTTTTGAGAATTTTTGAGAATTCTCATTTGTTCTGGACTGGAAAGTCGTCTCTTTGGGTTGATCTTCACGAAAAAAACTTCGCTTCTTGTGTGCACGCAATGATCCGACTAGCTCTTTGATAGAATATTTAGAAAGATCTTTCGTCTCCTCATTGTTAGCAACAATGTACTCATACTTTTTTGTGACACTAATTAGAATCTTTTCCACAACTTGTCGGTTAGAAATTGTATCACCATGATTTCTTATTTCATTAACAATATTAATGACTCTTGTGCAATATTCATCTATTTTTTCAGATTCAGTCGTCTTCAAATTTTGAAACTCTCTTCTAAAAGTTTGAAGATTTATAGTGCGTACCTTTTCATCACCGATACACTTCGATTTTCAAAGACTCCCAAGCTTGCTTTGCAGTCTCACAGGTAGCAATTTTTGGAAAAAATGCTCTTGAGACTCTCATTTTGGATTTTGCTCAAGGCTTTTGCATGTTGACGGTACTTAGCCTCGTGAATTTTCATCTCTGCTACAAAAAGTTCACCATCGTTTTCTGGCTCCTCATAGCCATTTACAACAATAGTCCACAAACCTTCAGCTTTTAGATGTGTTCTCATTCTTATCTTCCAATATTCGAAATCATTTCCATCAAAAAATGGAGTAAGAACAATTGAAGAATCAACACCTTCATTTGTTTTTGATGCCATATTTTCTCTTCACTTAACCTCATATTAAGAACGAAACCTGCTCAGATAACAATTTATAGGAAATATACAAGGAGAATAATATCTTTAGAGAATTCTCAAGTTTTATATAGGCTACTTAAGTGGCACTTGAGATGATTACAATTATCAACTACATCACTATTTATACTACTCAAAATAGAAAAGAAAAAGTCTTGCACAATTAACTAGATACATATATTACAAAATCCTAAAGACTTGTTGAGAAACTAAGAGACAATATTGAAATACTAACCATCAAGGTGTGAATGCATTAATTCCAACAAGTTGATGGTCGGCGATGTGGGGAGAGAAGACGTATATAGAGGGATGAGAGCTGGCTTTGAAATATAAAGTGGGATTATAGGAGAACAACACCATGGTATTGCTTATTCGTATTAGTAGATAGGGTTGTTTGAAGAGGATTACCTCAATTGTTAGTGGCAGATTGGTCTAACTGTGGGTTGGTCCCCTGTGCGGCATGAAGGGAGAAAATATGTTGGCGTGTATCTCACATTTACGGGATGGTGGGGGGCACCATCATGAAATCTGAATGATTATTGTTTAAATGATGTTCCATAGCTGGATTATTAGGATTTAATGTACGTTCCCAAGTTAAATATGAAAACTTTTGTTTCAAGGAAGAGAAAAGATAAGCAAAAGGGAAAATATCTTCTCAATTACATCCCGTGAGATAGAATTTTTTGGAGCTTGTGGGTTCAAAACACTGATGGCAATAATGAGTGGCAGAAAAACCAAGATATATACAAGGTTTGGAATACGAATCTAATTTATTTTGGGCATATGGTCTTAGCCATAGGTAACATCGATAGCCATAGCCAAACGTATGAAGAGATGCATAAGATGGTGATTCATTAAAAAAAAGTTTCAAAGGAAGATTTGTTATCAAGTGTGGTGGTTGGCATGTGGTTGATTAGAAAGGCATTGGAAGGTAACCTGGCTTGATGAAGCAATGTTTTGACTATCTCGATTAGGTGTTGATGATGTCTTTCAGCCAAGGTGAACCTTTGAGGAGTATGAGGGGGAGAGACAAGGTGTTGTATGCCGTTGGAATTAAGGTATGGTTGTAGGCTTTGATATTCTCCACCGTCATCAGTGTAAAGTGTGTGTATTTTTGTGGCCAAAATATTTTTCAAGCACGGGATGTAAACTTTTGCATATCTTTTGGACTTCATGTTTGTTTTTCATTGTGTACAACCATATGTATTTGGTGTACCAATTGACAAATAAACACTTTTTATCAATGGAGAGAACGGGAGAGGGGGCCCATAATTATTGTAAATTATTTCTAATGGAGACTTGCTGGACAAAGTGTTTGAATAAAATGGAAATTTGTTTACTGTTGCAGCAACAAGAAATACAATAACTAAATTGATCTTTTGAAGAAAATAAAAGATGAGAATTATTTAAAACGGAAAGTAAAACTCAAGAACGGGGGTGGCCCAACCTTCGATGCCACATATTTAAAGAAGGTCGAATAAAGGCTACGTTGATGTTTGGTCGAGACTATGATGTCTATTCATAGAGTCCTGCTTTACTCGGGCCGCACAGAAGAGGTATTCTCATAGTCATATCCTTCACAAGAAACTTAAAAGGAAAAAAATTCATTTGAGGTTAAATTGTGTTTGCAAAATTGATTGACTGAAATAAGCTTGCATTTGATAGCGGGAGCAACAAAATATTAGAGAGTTTAAAGATAGTATTTGATGCATTTAAATGAGTATTACCAATTTGAGTGATTGGAATCACATTACCCTAACCCATTGTCACTTCTTCGACCTCTTTTGAAGTCTTGAACATTATGGAGGTTGTTGGTATCGGAGGAAATATGATGAGATGCACTCGTATCGACAATCTAGGGATCATTCAGCAACCAACTTATACACTTCACAGCCTATTGGCTATGATTGTTTCTCCCAGTTGAATTCCTATTTACTATGTGAATTGGAAAAAATATGTAGTTAAGCAGAATTAATCATTAAATCTCTTTTAGCTTAAAACTCAACCATAATAACTAATAACCAATGGGCTTTGACTTATACTCATACTCAGGTCACTAAAGTTATAACAAATATGTTTATTGATTCTCTTATATAAATGTGAAATTATTTTATGAAAAATCCTCCGTATAAAAATAGCACTATATAAAAAATGATCTTTAGCGGCAATTGATTAATGACAATAGTTTAATTGCTACTAAAAGCATATTTTAGCGACATTAGCACTCTTTGTAAATGTCTCTAAAGCCTATAAACGGCACTGGGTCCAATGACAATTAACTAATGACGGTAAAAGTTTTATTACTCTTTGTTAATGTGTATATTTGTTGCCGCTAAAAGTTGTTTTTGTTGTAGCGTAGGAAGCTTTTTGAGACTGCGAAAATATCTGAAGTAATTCTTTTGAAGACCAAATATCATAATATCTAGTAACATTTGGAATAATCTAGTATAGTCACTTAGATAAGTATCTTGCTGAATTAACTAGATATTTTAGAGTAGATTATAATGTTAGATTTTTCTTGTAGATGTTCTAGGGAATTAGATATTTGTAGTGAATCATTGAATTGTCTAGATTTTGTAGTATCTACAACTATCCATAGGTAAGTATGAATAGGGGATGATATTGTATATTTGTAATCAACCAAAATTAAAAACAAATCTAATTCAAGAGTATTCTTCCATAATCAAATTCTCCTTTAAAAAATATTTCTTGTCCTCCTTTTTACTTAAATTTTCTGATCTTAATTAATAATCTTGGGCTAACACACATAGAAAATACTTAGTATCTTTAATTCCAATCTCGTGACATTGAAATATAGATAATGGAAATGCCATTAATGAAAATGCAACAAGTATTGATCATTAGCCCTGTGGGTCCGGCCTAACCAAGTTTGGGGGCCAATAGACTAATTATTGAAGAATAAGTGTGTTAAATTAGGTTTTAGGTCTAAACACACCCCAAAAGCTAGCTCAAAGGGAGGATTGTTCAAGCCTTATAAGGAGTTCACTCATCTCATTAACCACTGTTGTGGGTCTTTTGTCATTCTTTAACACCCCACTTCACGCCTAGTGCTTAGCATCTAGTGCGTGGACACTTTTGATTTTTGGGGGTCTAAACATCAGGTAAGACGGGTCCTGCTCTGATACCATGTTGAATTAGGTCTTAGGCCTAACTCACACCCAAAAGTTAGCTCAAAAGGAGAAAGATTATCCAAGCCTTATAAGGAGTCCACCTTCTCATTAACCACCGATGTAGGACTTTTGTCAATTTTTAACACCCCACCCCACGCCTAGTGTTTAATTCTCTGAGAAAGGATAAATTGTTCCTTGAAGTTGCAAATTGGGAAGATCCAAGGCCACAACCCTTTGCCTTTTTGGACTGCAACTTATACCAAACCAAGTACAAAAGGAAGTATTTATGGTCCAATTATTGGCCAAGAAATGATTAGGACTTGAAATAGAGCTTGTTGGTCAATCTAATTTGAGGAAGCTACAAAGTGATATTGAATAAGAAGTAGATGTATCAATAAGAAAGTAAGCTTCTCCATTGGCAATGGAATGTTTGTATCTGTGGTATAGACTATAAATTTCCTTAAGGTGAATACAGAATAATATGGAGGAAATAAGAAAAAAATATGTCCATTTTTCACAAAACAGAACAAAAGTTGGCTAACTCATAATAGAAAAAGAAGACAACAATCTTTGTAAACTCTCAAGTAAATTTAAGTTTAAGCACCTCAGTTTCTATGCTCGACTATGATAATCCATCTCTCTTCTAAATGTTGTTCATAATAATTATCAAATCAAGCATTTCACGCCACAACACGGAACACAACAACTTAATGCATGGTAAATGAATGTTGTTAGATGAAGGGGCAAGGGGATATAGAGAAGAATAAAGGAAAACACTTGATGATAACTATAACAAAATCAAAGAAACCACAAATTATTATCACTATTGAAATAGAGAAAAAAAGGTTGACTACAATGCAATAATATATGAGATGCAAGCCTTCAATATTGTTCATCAAATCTACCAACATTTCTTATTTTAATTTCTAGGATGTAAAACAGTAAAGAAATAAGCCTAGATAATCTTCTCAACCTACCCTCAATTTATTTAGAGAGTAAATGTTTTTCAAAAGGTAGAACTTCTTTAATGAGTAATTAATTTTGAAATTCTATCAACTCATAGGGAAAAAATGGTAAACTCGCTCTGTCAATTGCTCCATCCGTTTCACAGAGAATGATCTAATTTGACTTAACACGGAGTTTAAGAAAATAAAGAAAACTTTTGATCATGTGGTCCTAAATTAAAGTTATGTCAAATGTACAAAATTGTTCTTTTGATCTTGTGGTCTTAAACATGCCAAGTGGAAAGTTGTTATAAAAAAAAGAAAGAGGTCATTCATTTTAAAACAGACTAAAAAGAAAGGAGGTCATCCTATTTTAAACGAAAGAAATATTATTTTTTTAATAATTGTGTCATGTCAAAAAGGGACAAATAAATTGAAATAGATGGAGTACTAAAAAATTACTTAGAATCTTCAATTTTTATTTGGGGATGCCAAAATACTGGGGAAAAAAGAGTGGTCAATGATGAACATGCAATAACTACTTGTCTTTAGGCTTGTGAGGTTCGATTAGGCCAAGTTTGTAGGGGCAACGGAGTAGGATGACTAATTTTCAGAAAATTAATGATAACATACCGGAAAACACTTAAAATTTAAATTCCTATTTCATGACACTGAATGCTGGAGATAAATAAAAATATTACGAAAACTGCAACGAATACAAGTCATCTCACATTTGAAACTTGGCCTGGCCGAGCTTGTGAGCCAACAGAGTCGATTGACTAATTATTGGAAATAATCAATGAACTAACACAAATGGAAAAAATGAATTCTTGACTTCCTATTTTGTGGCACTGTATCTCTGCAAAAGAAAGATGCAATTAATGAATTTGTAATGAGTATCGGTCAATTACCAAGCATATGAGCCCTAGCTTGACCAACTTTGTGGGCCAACAAATTCGGCCAACTAATTATTGAAAAATTAAAGCACTGACGTACATAAAAAAACAGTGGATTAACACATAAGAAAAATGTTTAAATCTTAAATTCTTATTTCGTGGCACTAAAAGGCTGAAAAATAGATGTCATTAAAAAAATGTAATGACTATTGGTAGCCAGGCCTTTGAGGCTTGACCAGGCCAAATTTGGGGGACAAGCAGTCAGTTTATTAATTCCTGAAAAATCAGAGGACTAACACACATAAAAAAATGATAAAAATCTTGAATTCGTATTTTATGACACTGAAACATTTAAAAAGATATGACATTTACGAAAATGCAATGAATATTAGTTATTAATCATGTCGGGTTCCCTGACAAATTTTGGGGTGTAATGGAGTTGGTTGACTAATTTCCGAAAAAATAGTGGACTAACACACAAAAATGCATAAAATCTTAAATTTCTATTTTATAACACCAAAAAGCAAAAAAAAGCAGATGTCATTAATGAAAATTCAATGGGTACGGCTCACCAGGCCTAGCCTAGCCTAATTTGTGGGCCAACAAAGTCGGTCGAATTACTTTTAAAAAAATCAGTTTATTAATACACAAAAGAAATGCTTAAAAATTTGAATTCTTATTTCGTGATACCTAAGTGATAAAAAAAAAAGACGGCATTAATGAAGATGCAATGAGTACTAGTCACCAAGATTGTGAGGGATGATCTGGACAAGTTTGGCGCTAGAAGAGCCGATAGACTAATTTTCAAAAAAAAATGTGGACTAACCAAAAGAAAAACTCTTAAAATCTTAAATTTCTATTTTTGTGACACCTTGATGCTGAAAAAAGAAATGTCATTGGTGAAAATGCAATGAGTATCAGTCAGTAGATTTGTGAGACAAAACCTAGCCAAGTTTCGGAGCTAACGAAGTTCGTCAACAAATTTTCGGAAAATGAGTGGAATAATACACACTAAAAATGCTAAAAATCTTGAATTTCAATTTCGTGACACTGAAAGTTGAATAATGAAAATGCAATCAGTATTCGTCATTAGGCTTGTAGAGCGGGAGAGTTGGAAAAATAGCCACTCTTCAAACTTAATTGAACATTTAGACAAAAGTCTCAAAAAATTGGTATTTTAGACACCATATATGACATCACTCAATATTCTTCCAAAACATACAACACCCTACACTCAAGTTTTTGATACTACACTTTGGTCCCTACTCATCCAACACAAATGTGGAATTGTTTTTCATTTTTTTCATTTATTAAAAAGTTTTACTGGAGAAAAGCTCTCCAAGAAGGAGCCAAAATTCTCCCATTTTTGCAGTTGATTTAGCTAATTCCGACGACTTTTCCGATGATATTTTAGCTTTCACAGGTGAAATCATCATCATTCTAGTCATTTCTTCCATTTTTACACCATTTTCTTTCAAATAGCTTCATAGAAAAAAAATCCCTGCCATTCTTGAAGCTTGCAAAAATCTTCCAAAATCACTTCATAACTCATTTTTAGATCATCTTTAGTTGTTTATAAGGACTATAAATACATTTTATCCATTTCGAGCTTGATCTGAACCCATTATTGTTCATTCGCATTTTGTACGGATTTCGTACCAGTCATCGACCACTAGATACTGATATCATAATCTAGTATCTATCAGTGTAGTCTATATATGACAGTGGCTGAATATGTTGTTGCTGGTGGTGACTATATGGGAGTATGGGAGGAGACTCCCAAAAGCTGATTTTGGAAAATTTTTAGTAAGACTATAGTTCCTATTACCTTGCGTCGCAATGGTTCGTATGACGATATGATTGCAAGTGTAATTGAGACCGGTGAGCTATCTTGCGAGCCAGGCAACTTGGTGATAAGCTATCAAATGAATGGGAAGGGGAAAATACATCCCACATTCATAAAGAATGATAGGCATGTGAGCTTGTACATGATGGATATTGCTGCTGATGGCTGTAGGCCTATGTTGAGGATAAATGTCATTGCGAGTTCTACGACTGAACCAACAAATTCTTTTAACGACAACAATTCGGTTGAAAATGAGAACTTGGGTGATCAACTAAATAAGAGATTTTGTGATCAATCAAATAACAACTTGGGTGATGATTCAATGAAAGGGCATCATTAATCGGATGTTGAAGATCAACTAGTAGATGCGGAAGATGTTGAACATTTTGAAGAAGATGAGGCAGAGCCTGGAATTGAGATCAAAACCCAGCCATACTTTCTCAGATGGAACTAATTTTTACATGAATCAAACATTCAGTTCCAAAGTGATCTATAATTATTATTAGCCGAAGCAACAACGAGAAAATCTTTTGAGTTTGCTACAGTGAAGAGTTGTAGTAAATTCTTAAAGGTGAAATGTTTGTCTCGTATTTGTGTGTGGATTCTACGGACAAAAAATATGAGTGTTCAGATAGATTTCGTATCTACAAATATATTGGCGATCACAGTTGCGGTGTTGAACATGCCATCAACAACCATAGAAAACTCTCGACCAAGTCGCTTTGTGTGAATCTTTATCGCGATGGCAAGGGTCCTAATGTTAAAGAGATTTAGAAGACTGTTTTAATTTTTTCATTGTAGTCCAAGCTATTGGAAACGTTGGAAGGGAGGTGTGACTACCAAGGAAATGGTTCGAGGGACAGCTGAGCACAGATATTCATGCTTACCAACCTTTTCATATATGTTCAATGTTAGTTATAGCTATTCCATCATGGTAAGCTAGGATACTCATAGATTTATGTATTACTTCTTAGCTTTTGGTGCTTGGATTAGAGGATTTTCTCACAAAAGAAAGGTAATTGCGGTCGACGACACTCATTTACATGGTAAATACGAGGGAGTATTGCTGAGTGCTGTTGCACAAGATATGGAGAATCATGTTTTTCCATTTGCCTTTTATGTCGTGGACAAAGAGAATGATGCATCTTGGACGTTCTTCTTTGAAAAGTTGAAGGATATTCTGATCGATGAATCAGATTTATGTTTTATTTTTGATCGACACAAGAGCATTGCCAATGGTATTGCAAAGGTTTACAATCATGCTCATTACGGATATTGCATGAGACACCTCGCTGAAAATGTTCGGGTAAATCACCAGAGTGGAGAGTCCCTCTATCTATACTACAACGCGGCAAAGGCATATTCTTTGGAGGAGTTCAACGATTATTTTTTAGAATTCAAGGATAAATCCCTCGAGGCAGCCTTTGTCATTGAGCATGATGTTGGTTTTGAAAAATGGAGCAGAGCACATTTCCCAGGCAACAGGTATGATGTGATGACCACAAATATTGCTGACTCACTTAACGTTATGTTGATAGACGAGAGAGAGTACCCCGTTGCATTCATATTTAATTCGATTGCTAAGAGATTTGGAGAATTATTTAGGGAGAGGCATGCATATGTCCTTAAATCAAAGAATAATAATATGGTGTCGGCTGCCGAAAGTATCGCAAGAAAAAAATGATCGAGGGTGACTCCTTTTACGTAGAGAACATAAAGGGGATGGAAATCAATTCACCGTGTTCGGTTCAGGTTCTACTTCCACTGTTAACCTATTAGAAAAGACATGTTCTTGTAGGGAATATGACTTGGTCAAGATACAGTGCACTCACGCAATGGTTGCTTTGAGATCGAAGCATGGCGATGAGTATGGTATGAGCATCTATGAATATTCTTTGCCTTTATATAAAGCTGAAACGTATCTCCTTGCATACTCTGAATCTATTAATGTTGTCCCTATCGAATCGGAATGGTGTGTGCCAGAATAATTGCTAAGTGTGAATATTCTTCTACCCATTGTCGATACCAAGCTTTGAAGTAAGAAAAGAAAATATGTCAAGGGTGTCGGCGAGAATTTCAAACGCAAGAGGAGGAACAAATGGTCAATTTGTAAGAGATCCGTCCACAAGAGAACACATGTATGAACAACAACAAATCTTATCTAGATTTGACTAATTATATTTTTGTAACTAAGCTACTGGATGTGAAGGTGTTGTTTATTTTGGACCCCAATATTTTGATCAATGTAATATCAATTATCGAATTTATTCATGATCTTATATCGATGGCAAATAATTTATACAATGTCTATTACTGTTTATAATTGAGTCCACTCATTGTGTATTAAGGTGTGTATAATAAATATATGGAAATTTATGGTTATGCAATGATTTTTCCCGAAATATTTATTTTTATATTTTTTCCCCCACTAAAACTGTGAATTTTCCTCATGCATATTATTTTTAATCCACTAAATAAAAAAAGGCATGATAAATAACATGTTAAAGAATTGTCAAAATATCAGACGTTGACATTGAAAAAGTACCATTTTGAACTTTGTTACCGTTGTAAAATTTGAATAATTGAGTATAGTCATTGCTGATCAAAATATATAGATAATTAAGACAGTCGATACTTGTTTATGTGCTTGTTGTATATTTTAACAACGACATCTACACTTCAACAATAATAAGGTATATACGGGTTGATATCATGATCCTTAAATGATCTATACTGCATCTACTAGAATATAATGCTTTCATATAGACCGTAGCTAGTATAATTTAAAAGGGAGAATGATTAACTGAAATTAAATTATATTATTGAAATTTATTCAACTAAGTAAGTTTAAATAAGTCATTTAAGGGTCCACATACATTGGGGGTGGAAATTAATGATGTATGAGAAATAGTTCTAGTTATTCAATTAACATCTTCAATGTAATGTGTGAGAAAGCATAAGTATGTTGAGAAAATGTTGATTGTTCAACTTATAATATTCCAAAACATCATGTAAGGTTCCTTACAAAATGAGGGTGGTGATCAATAAATTATATAGGTTCAACAATCAACATTCTCTCAACATACTTTTGCTTTCTCACACATTACATTGAAGATGTTGATTGAATAACTACACCTCTTTCTCATACATCATCTATATCCACTCTCAATGTATGTAGATCCTTAAATGACTTGTTTAAACTTACTTTATTGAATAAATTTCAATAATATAATTTAATTTCAGTTAATCATTCTCCCTTTTAAAATTATACTAGCTACGGTCTATATTATAGCGTTATATTCTAGTAGGTGCAGTATAGATCATTTGAGGATCATTATATCAACCCGTATATACCTTATTGCTGTTGAAGTGTAGATGCTGTTGTCAAAATATACACCAAGCACATGAACAAGTATCGACTGTCTTAATTATCTATATATTTTGATCAGCAGTGACTATACTCAATTCTTCAAATTTTACAACGGTAACAAAGTACAAAATGATACTTTTTCAATGGTAACATTTGCTTTTTTAGTGTATAAAAGAAGGATTCATGAACTCCTCCATATTATTCTATTTTAAAATACTTAAACATCTTTTTTAATTATGTTTCAAGCATCTCAAACATCTAATGCAAAAAAGACTTACGTTTGTCGTTGTGGTAATTTAACTATTTTGAGGACTTCAAACACCGATACGAATCCAGGTCAACAATTCTTTAATTGTGCAATTGGTGCATGCTCTTTTTTTAAGTGGCTTGAGAATGATTCATCAACGAGCAACCCATCAAAATTGAGTCCCGGATTCGTGACATTAAATGTTCAAGGCGTTACCAAATTTCAAATATTAGAAAGGCTTCAAAACTTCGAAGAAAATAGGGATTTGCTATTCACATTATACAAAGAAGCCGAAGAAAATAGGGATTGGGTGTTGACTTTTTACAAAGAAGTCGAAGAACAAAGGGATCACTTTAAAGAATTGCTAAAAGACACTAAAATAGAAAGGGATCAACTAAAACAAAGGTTGATATTGGCTGAAGAAAAAAAGAAGGGCCTAAAAATAATGTTGTATGGTCTGTTGTCAGTGCTTGCTTATTGGAAATGTGTAACAAGGATGCAGTAGTATAATATTATGTCTTTTACTCATGTAGTATTACGGTTTATTAATAAAATGAAGTACTTCTTATATATACAATTTCATGTCGATAACTGACAGCAATATCCATCAAAATAAAAATAACATTTACATAATCCAACTGTCTAAAAAGGCACTTCAACAACTAATTGTCTTAATAGTCAACCACCAAAAACTATTTTATCTAAAAAACCAACTGTCTTAGTCATACCACCGATTTAAACAACCAACTGTCTTAATAGTCGACAACCAAAAAACAACCATTTCAATCCCCAAATATGTTTATCATCAACCACCAAAAACCAACCATTTCAAAATCAATGTCTTAAAACCCACATAAAAATAAATTGTCTTAATCACCATTGAGCTCCATAGCAATTCCCATCACATCCACTTCAATTCCTTCTTCTATCTCCTTCTCCTCTTCTTTTTCTTGATCTTCCACCTGCTTCTTCTCTTCTTTTTCTTGATCTTCTACCTGCTTCTCCTCTACTTTTTATTCTTCTACCTGTGTAACGGCCTGTATTTTTGTATGTGGTAGTTCTATTCATGTTATACTTGACTTATACTTATAGTGTAGGTGAGAGATCATGTTTCTTACATGATTAGTGTTGGTTTAAACTAGCTTGGAAGGTGATGTAATGCCTTGCACGTTTTAGCATATGTATTGCAAGTTAACTCCGATGGAAAGTATTTAAGTAATTATAGTAAGGTGGTAATTGAGCTAGCAGCTGCATCACCTATTTGAGCTATATTATAGTTAAAGGGCCCAAGTTTGATTGACCAGATTTAGGCTTATATTTAGGGCTCATTTGAAGCCCAAACCCTATTAAAGAAAAATGTGAATGAAAGAAGGCCCAACAGCCAAATCTGCCAATTGGCCATTATGGATAAAGCCCAAGTGAAACTAAGTAAGTTACATGACCTCTAAGATTTGTTTTACCATGTTATTGGGCCAAGTGTGTACCACCTACTTGCACTAATCTGTTCCAAGCTGATTAAAAGAACAAAGGAAAAATGGACAGCCAAGGTCCAATAATATTAAGTCCAAAAGGGCCCAAGTTAAAAGGACAAGCAGGTGGGGCACCTACTTGACATTATATGGACCAAAATTGGTCAAGAGTGTCGGCCATAACACCTCCTTTTTTCAAAGGATAAGGATCAAGTCTTATTCTCCATTTTGAACTTGCAAAATTTCAGATTTTCTTAAGTTTCTTTCTTGGTCTCTCTTGGCTTCAATAAGCAGCCCTAAAACACCTTAGGGATTCTTGAGTGCTGTCTCATTTTCAAGTAAGAAGTTTGAAAGGAGAGTTTGAATTCTTGAAGGTACAAGTTTAGAGGATAAATTTCCAGAATTAAGGTAAGACTTCAACCCATTTGTTTTCCTCTCTTTGATCATGTTTGGATTGGAGAATTTTGTATATATTTATCAAGAATTCATGGATGATGATAAATCTTCGAGTCAATATTCTCCTATTATGCTTAAAGATTTGAGATTGTTAGTGGCTGCCTTATGAATATTGTTGTTGAGGGCTGTTTGGGTATCTCTGGAAATGATGTTTGAAGTTGTATTAATGTGTAGAGGAAGGGTGTGGTGGTTCACCATTTATGTAAGGGTTGTATGGGCCTGATTTCCATCAAATATTTTTAGCTACTGTTTGGAGAACTGATTGGTAGGACTGCTGATGTTAGCTTAATCATACTTATGTTGTAGATTAGCACCCATAAGGAAAGGCCTGAACGTGAATAGTGGTATTGGTCATAAATAAAGGTATGTAAGCTAATGTCGATTCTATAATCCTTTTGGCATGAATCTGCCACTGCAATTAATATCAATGAAGTGATCTCATAAGTTCTATTCTAGAAAAGAAGGGCAGGGTGGCAGCGTACTATCTCCAATAGACTAACATATTTCTTTTTCCCCGATTCTAAGTACATAAACTACGTCAGTATAGTGTTCACTACGCTATACTTGTGTAATTTCCCCTTGTGCTGTTATAGAAATGGTATGTGCAAAAGAAAGTTTAATGAATCCTTCTCCTAAGCCAATTGAAGTCAATTGTGCCATTAAGGTCTTAAAGTAAGGTGTTGATGTTTCATAGCTCCTTATGTCATTGTTACTGCCTCAAAGTATTGTTTTCATGTATTCCACTACTGTTTTGTAATTTCATGTCTCCAAAATGATTATGACCACCAAATCAACATCTCAAAGTGTTACGATTATCCAAAATAACATCTCAAAAGAGTTATGAACTGATTAACAATAATCTCAAAGATTAAAGAATCTAAGTGAAGAAATCTATTTAAGTAAGGGTGGCAGCTCAGGGGCGAAAGCCTAGCATGGGCCGATCCCTATTGGTATAGAAGGGTGGCAGCTCAGGGGCGAAAGCCTAGCATGGGCCGATCCCAAGTTGTGTAATTATGAGGACCGCATCCCAGGGGTTAATACGCCTAGCATGGGTCATCCTCTTCTACCACTGATCAGCTGGTCACTTGTATCACATGCCCAACAAAGATTATAACATACAAAGAAGGTAAAGAAAAGAATCTAGCTTACTTGATTCCACAAGAGTAAGCAAAGGTGGTCTTCTCTCCTAATCTATGCACTCATATGTTGCTACTTGATTTCATTTGTGCTTGTATTACATATACTTTTTGCCTTACATATTCAGTACATTTTTTGTACTGACGTCCCGTATTGGGGACGCTGCATTTCATGCTGCAGGCTCAGGTACTCCAGCTAGTAGACCTCCTCAGTAGAAGCACTTGAAATTCTGCTACTTTTGGTGAGCTCCAAGTTGATTCGGAGCTTTATTAAGTCCTTGGTAAATTCGTTTGGTATTGTATCGTAGTTAAGGGTAAGGCGGGGTCTGTCCCGACCTACTCTAATCTTCTATCTTTTAGAGGCTTTGTAGACGTATGTACATGGTTCAGTTGTGTCTTAAGGAGTTGTGGCCTAAACGGCCAAGTCTTGTATATAACTTTTGGATCTACTTACGTTGGTTTGTATCGCTGCATCCAAAGTTAAATTGTCTCAATTGTTATAGTATATGCTCGGTAAGAACAGGTTGTAAGTTGGTTCTCTCGGGCCTTTAGGGCATCGGGTGCCTGTCCGTCTTAATGGGTTTTGAGGCGTGACATTCACCTTCAATGGAGGTTCTTAGAGAGGATATTTTGGGAGAGCGAGGTTTGATTTCGAAAGGAGAATTGGGTATGGTCTATTCACATTTTTAATCAACCTATAATATACCCCAAAATAGTTAAATAAACCGCCTACGGTCAGGTTAGAACGGGGTGAATTTACGATTCACCCCAATAATAGGCAGCGTGCATGGCAGTCGCACCAGCCTGCATCGACGGACCCAACGACGGGGTGTTGGTCCATCGATGGGCAATTCTATGCCCTCCGTCGATTGGGTATAAGGCTGTCATGTGGCCAAGCCTTCCCAGGATAAGTGACCATCGACGCCTTCCCATCGCCGGGGCGTCAGTCCACCAACGGGACATGCATTGAGCTCGTCGATTGACACTGCCAAGGCAATGTCTCGACAGCCCTTGGGTTCTTCTTGTGGGCCCTTTTGCGGGGCCCTTGGGAAGTCGTACCCGGGCGTTTCCAACATAAATATGCATACTGAAAATTCAAGGACCTTCCATGCAAGTTTCACCAAAATGCACACGTAAAACAGGTCCAAACATGATAAGGCCTCATCAAGACATACTTGGACGTCTCAAGGGCTTACTTTCGAAGGTCTTTGACGTTCTTGGACGTTTGACCTCCAAACTTTACAAAACTCGATATACTACAAATAAACATCAT